>WBMZ01008264.1:0-147937 GCA_013400975.1 Atrichornis clamosus
TGTGTGTATATATATATAAAATAGTTTCTTAGCTTGGACAGAATAGGCAAAATTGTACTGAGAAACAGTGATTTTACTTGATTGTATAGTTTAAGTTCTATAAGCAAAACAATAAGGTAATAAGATCATCAAAAGAGTCTTTGGACTCCGTATGGAATTTCTGAATTTCTGAAAAATACTGTCAATCGAGTCTCTAAAAACATGGTAAACAAAAATTGGAAAAAAACAATTCACAAGTTAACATTAACTAATCTTTTACAATTTTTAAAGCTTTCATTTTCATTAAGAGTTCATTGAGAATGTCTTAACCAAAAGCTGTGCTGAGACAGAGATAGCAAAACCAATATACTGATTACTTTTTCAGTGTACCCAGAGATAGCAGAAAGGTATCATAGCAGAAAGGTAAAGCATGCATAGCAGATTCTGCCAGAGGATTTGACACTGACTTCCTTCTTGTTCCAGACATATATTATTTTTCTTACTTATTTTCTTATTTTCTTGCTTCTTTCTTCCCTGTCACTGGTCTCATTTTCTTTTTATATTAATTGGGAGAAATTTTATCTACAGTTATTAGGCAGCAGTCTTTAGATTTTGCACACCTCATTCTTTTCTCTCAATTAGCTGTGACTTAATTTTTTGGTTGCCTACCAATTCTTCCTTCATGTGTATCTATTGTACAGATACATAAAATCATAAAATGGCATTAAGAATTCCCTGCTCTTGTTTGTTCAGTCCTCTTTTTCGAGACTAGGCTTCTTCAATTATCATTAAAACATGCTGATGATTAAAAAACATTACATTTGTAAACCCCTGCATGAATACTTGTATGTACCTTACAGCTCGTGTTCGGAAGACTGTCTGTCACTGATGAGTAACAATATTTTTGAGCAATCTTCACCCAGTACTTGGGGCAAAGGACAAATAAGAGAAAGAAAATGCTTCTTCTCCCTCAATATGTAGTTCAGTCCTGAAATTACTATAATTTTAAAAAGTCATTGAACTTGCTGTTAGGTTTACTTGTTTATATGCTCCTACATATATTACTGGCAGACTTTTAATGAATTGGTCTCTGATGTTTTATAATGAACACTATTTTGTATATAGTCATCAGAATTCAGTTTTATTTTCAGTGTTCTTTATCAAACTGATTTCTCATCAAATTGTATCCTCAAATTCTACCATACTAAAGATAATAGAATTCTCAAGATGTAATATAAAGTCTGTTTTGGGAATAGGCAGCTTCCTTAGAAGTTGCCCAACAAAATGCTTGACCTGCAGAAACTTTATTACTAGTGATTTTGTTCTTTTTCTTGATTAGGTATCAAGTTGGCTTTCAGATCTTGACCTCTTTCCAATGAGGAAATCATTTTCTTATGAACTTTTGAACAATCATGCACCACCAGGCACAGAATTTACAAGATAATTTAGCCGTCTGTTTTTGAAGTATACCTACCCTGTTTCCTTTTTTTTCTTTTTTAATCAACCTTAATAAAATGGCAAGAACAACTTGTACAAGGCTTCAGGCAGGAGTAGAAATATAATGACGACTATGAAATAAGAAAAACAAAACTAAGTGCAGCCAGTGTTCAGCATCCTGCAAAGCTTTTTCTCTTTTTCCTGGTAAAAACACTTGAAAGCACAAAGTGAAGTAGATATGAGTGGGTCTGGTGTGCTGCTTCTCCATCAGCTCATACTAGGATATTAGTATCCTAGCAAGACAAGAATACTTGTTCAACTCAGAATTTTTAAGAGTCAATTTTGTAAATAAATAACGAAATTACACATTCTTCTGAATGGTCATGCTTTGAGCAAATGTGTTCTCTCAATAATAATAGTGTGTTAAAGATTTTGTGAAAATCTTGCAATTATACTATTCTGGAGTCATTTTTTCTTCTTATATTACATTTAAGTCCATCCGTTACAATGGGTAAAGCTGATCTTTCAGTCAACTTTTTAGTGTAATGCCGTAGTACTCAAGTCCACTTACAGGTCTCAGCTGACCACAAGCTGCTGCTAGAGAACTTGCATATGTGGTATAAAATTTCTATTAAGTTCTAAATAGCTTTAAATATTTCATCTCTGCATTTTGTGTACAGCTGACTGTGTTTTGAGGATGAGTACAGAAATGGGATAGATGCAACCAACAACCCTTTACTCCAGCCACTCCACTTGGTGACTCAGGCCAGAGATTTTCTAAGGGCCTGAAGTGGCTGCTGGGGTGACAGGTATTGCAAAGTTCTTTTGAATTTAATGTTACGAACGGACTGAGAAAAGGGAGAGAAAGCCAAAGGGGGGTTGGGTTTTCCTGATTGCTGCTTCCTGAAGCTGTACAATAACCTAAACCAAATTCCCATTTCATTATTCACTGGGGGGTTTTTTTCTGTAGAAGTAAAGCATGGTATCTGGCTTACAAGACTATGAACTATGTCTTGCAATTCCTGAGGTAGAGTTTTGCTGTTCCCTATCACGTGGACTTCAGGTACTACCACCTAGTAGATACCTATGCAGGGAATTTCAGTTCTACCTCTGCAAGTTAAGAAGTTGCACATTCTTAGTTTTTGCCCTGCTAGTCATTGTTTTGGGGAGGGTTTCTCATATCTAAATTAGATCTATTTAGGTCTATTTAGATATAAAGCCTAAAAGTAAAAAGTAGACAAAAGTTTGAATCCCAATCTGCCTTATGAAATGATCAAATAATGCTGTTAGCATTGAATAGATGTCAAGGAAAGGGTCTGTAAAGATCTCATCTAGAGTCTGTGATCACTCAATGGAAAACACATGTTTTTAAATTCACACTTACAAACCAAGAGTCCCAAGTGCAAGTTTTCAATGACAATTTCAAATCTTAATGGTCTTTTATCCTGGAGAAAGAAGACAGGTTGTTCTGTTCCTTGCTAAAACAATTTCTAGTGTCTAATGGGAATTTATTGGTTTCTAAAAAATTTTCTGTGGCTTACTTCTAGTGTGAATTGTTCCTTTGTTCTTTTATTTTCTTTCTAATAATTACTGAACATGTTTTGTGTGTGCTGCTAACCTTGGTCTGTATGTGCTTTTTCTGAATTGTCTCAACCCTGAAATAAAGAAAAACGAGAAGAGACAAAGTAGCAAGCTTGTTTTTTCCCTTGATACATTTCACACAAAAACTTTTTTTTTTTTTTTGCGGTTGAATAACAGACATATCTTCGTTCACTTTGCATTGGAAGTGAGGAACTCGAGACAAAAATGCACACTCTGCTGAGGGAACACATAGAGGTAAACATGACTGAAGACCTTTGCAACTGTATGGTGTGACCTCTAACATTTCTTGCTTCTAAGTGAGGCCAGGGAATTTTTTTCGTGCACAGTCTAACAAAGAGTTCACTGAAGTAAAAGTCAGGTATAGGTCTTGGTTTCTGTGTGACCTTGGGTAAGATATTTCTTTATCCTCTGTGCCCATGTGGCTTTAGTGGATTATCTCCTGAAAAGTGCTGCAGAATCAAAACTGTTACTTTCTTTGTTTCAGTACAGTCTTAGCATAATGTGGTTTTAATGCAAATACTTCAATTAACTGGCTGAAATAAAGAAGAAATGAATTAAAATTACTTTGAATTAATTTTTAGATTAAAAAAAATTATTTATTTTAAATTGAAAGCATCTCTTTTACCTAGACATTTCTTGTTAGAGAATTCATAAATGTGCCTGTACAATGGGAAATATAATTTCAAGGAAACATTTGTCTGAAATTCCTTGATTTTAATTTATTTCTAACATATAGGTATAAAACAGTTAATAATAATAATAATAATCATCATCATCATCATAACAACAACAACAAACCCCAAACAAACAAAAGGTCAGTGAATGGTCAGTGTCCATAGGAGGGATATGAAAATGGTGAAAGACCTAGAGAGGAAGCCATGTGAGGCAGGCACTAATATCTCCTCTCTGGTGACCAGTGACAGAATCCAAGGGAATGGCTTGAAATGATGTTAGGAGAGGTTTGGGTTTGATATTAGGAAAAGGTTCTTCACCCAGAAGGTGGTTGGTCACTGCAACAGGCTCCCCAGGGAAGTGGTCACAGCATCAAGTCTGACAGAGTTCACGAGGTGTTTGGACAACATTCTCAGGCACACAGTGTGACTCTTGGAGCTGTCCTGTGCAGGGCCAGGAGTTGGACTTCAATGGTCCTTGTGGGTACATTCCAACTCAGGATGCTCTGTGATTCTATGAATGATTTGATTTTACGAGCTTGAATTTACCACTTGACTACTTTAACTTTTTTTAAAAATGAAATCTTACATGTAACAGTCTTTTTCAAATGGTTTTACACGTTCCCATCAGCTGTTAGTATAATTTTCTCATCTGTGTACATATTATAAGTAGTGTTAGATCATTTTGTGCACAGGTGTGTCCAGGCAGTTCAGTAAGATCCTGCTGTGATAAAAAAAAATCAGCCTGTTTGGATTCCCAAAAGGAGGCTAAAGGGATGGCAAGTGATTATGTTGTGTCAAGAATTGTTTAACTGAGAGCAGGTACTGAATTACAGTGCTGTAGCTCTCTGTGTTTGTGACACCAGCATCTGTCCTGTGACATCAATTCTAGACTGACTGCAATAAAACATCCTTCATTATGCTACATCTAATGTAGCACAGTCCTAGCTTTAATATTACTACCAGTGTAATGGCTGCACAGAGTTTAATTCTTGATAGCTTTCTCTGAATATGAACAGGAGACAAATGCCTGGTGAGTGGCTGTATATCATTTAGTCATCTCCCTGCGGAAAACAGCCATTTGAGCTAGATTTAAAATTAGAGAAGTCACAGACTTGGGCACTTACAGAGTTTCCCCTTTTACCCATAATGGAGAAGAATAATGAGTTTCAGTACAAATTGCAAGGGCTAAAAATATCGCTTTGTGCAATGGAAATTGTGTTGTTATATATCACCTCTCCCTTTCACTGACACTTTCAATCAGCTTGTCAGCTTTCACTGGTAGATAATTTAATGAAAGCTTTGCACTAAGACTTTTTGCTCTATTCTATACAGCAAAAATGCTTCTTGTGTCAGGACCAATTAATAATGCTGAGCATGTTTTCATACATGTGAAAAGTTGCTACAAATCTTTCTTCCATAAAACACCAGGATCCATGAAAATAATGTCAGCAGTAGGTACTATTGGCATCTTTTGTGGCTGGTCTAAAGATGAAAGTTACAGTAACCAGCTGATAAATTTGATGACAGACGACAAATTTATGCTACATTACGATTCCTGTGAAATCCTGGCAATATATTTAAACCTTCATTTCTCATGCTTACTTTTAACCATCATTAAAGACTGCAAAGCTCTAAAGAGGTGTTAGCCCATGCTAACATTTCTCCCTCCTTCCAGCCTTCAAGAAAAAGAGAGCCTGGCAATTAAGACATTAGATACTTAGAAGCTTTATATATATATATTATATAGAAGCTATATATATATTATATAGAAGCTTTATATATATTCTCTTTTTTACTTTTTTTCATTTTTCTTCTTGAGACTATAAATGCCTATGGTTTTCATGACATTTACAGCCCAAAGAACATATTATTAAAAGGTATAGGTAAAAATATCTGATAAGGAGAATATGAAATGCACAGGAGTTTTTCCTTATAATGACAGAATCCCAATTTCAAAGTAGTTCTTTATGAGGCTGATAGTATTGGACACCCACAGAAACTTCCTATATTTTGTTTACTGGACAGGATATACCATGAGTAGGGGAGTGCAAATAGAGCTGTAGAGTATACCTCAACTGTAGGATCTGAGCAGCTGAAAATTCAAGTAATGAAAAAATTAATGTGGCAGACACTTGAGTATTTTGAGGAAAAGTGTTTGTTGTTTTAGTTCTTCCATTCTCTTCAACCCTCTTTCATTTTAGATACTAATATTTCCTCAAAAGTTATAGAAAGCTCTTCTGTTGCTGTGTTAAATAGTTTAATACTGTTAACCAATTGTTTTTCCTTCAAAGATTTACAAATCTACCTTTACCCCATAAGAGTGTAAACTACACATTATATTTTCCAAGGGAAAATCCTACCTGTGAACACATTTTCTTTAATTTTGTGTCTGTAACATAGCAGACTTACCATAGGAATGGTTAATTATTTCTTTATGATTTTATAGCTCAGTGCTGTAACTTTTACTCTCTCTTCAGCTGCAGCCTATATGGAGAACAAATTTAAAAGACAGAATAAAGTTTGTTTGACGGTCAATTCTGGTTTTTAGCTGTTTAGGATGGGTACAAATTGTAAATCATTACTCATTCAGAAGACTTCTCATGATCCTGAACGGTAATCAACAGATTCATTGATAAGACTTTGTACAATTCACTCATTTTAATTCTTTTCACTAACTCCTGATTAATGTGCATTACTTTACTGCTAAGCTTGTCTTTAAGTACTACTTATGGATTAGTTTCATATTTTTCATATTTACTTTCATTTAATTAATTTTAGTCAAATCTCCCTGTCTACTAACAAATACAAATATTTCTACTTTTACTGATTTTTCATGCATATTCAATATCTAAATTGAGAAAATTTACACTCATGGGGTTTTTTTGTTTGTTTTTAAGTACAATGTTTACAAAAAACATAAACAACTTTGAAGTTTGCTTTTTTCTTTTTTTAAATAAAAAAAAATAATTGCATGTTTCAACACTTGATAACTTTTTCCTTAGAGATTTTAACAACCCACAAAGAAATTAGATTTTCATAAAGATGTATTATAGCAAGTAAAACTACACAATATAATCTATTCCATAAGAATAGAACAGATAATAAGTATAAATTCATGGTGTCTGACAGTGCAGTCTTTTTTTTTTTTTAGTTGCTTCATTTGAAAAATTCTGGTTTAGGTCTCAAGGGCTGTATTGGTAGCTGGGGTAGGGGCATGATTGAATACACTCTTAGATGTGTCATGTTTCATACGGAAAAAAGGAGTAGATAAATGGATCCACATACAAATGATGATATCTGAGGACTGTCAAGTGAAATCCTAAAATGTACAAGCCAATAATTCAGCTGCCATACTAAGTTTCTCAGAAAAGATCATATCAATCATTTTTAGGTGAAAGCATGAATTGTTTCCGTCTTGTTTCTGTTTTCAGTCCCTGCTTCTGATGTGTTTACTTGATAAGAGTCGTTTAAGCATCTGTCCATTTCTCCATCTATAGAATGTGTGCTTAATATATTAGATCTTGCCAGGAAAGAACTTTGAGATCTGGTAGTAGAAACATACAGTACAATAACTTGTTATTGCCTATCTTTTTATCAAAGGAAAATGCTTGGAAGGAAAGCACTACCTATAAAAAGCCTTTCTGATATTTTTTTCACAGCAGTTGATAAGTCTGTGACTCTTGCTGTAAGAATTGTTACAAAGGAAATTTATAGGAAATCATTATTTCTTGCAGAGATGGCTGTGATACATACCTGGTTCCATTACTGAAGTCACGGTGCTGTGTTCTGAACAGAATAGAATCACAGAATCAGTGACAGAATAGTCTGGCTTGGAAGGAACCTTTAAAGGTCATCTGGTCCAACTCCCCTGCAATGAGCAGAGACATCTTTCCACTAGTTCGGGTTGCTCAGAACCCCATCCAACCCGGTCTTGAATGTTTCCAGGGATGGTACATCGACCATCTCTCTGGGAAACCTATTCCAGTGTTTCATCACTGTCATTGTAAAAAATTTTTTCCTTATATCAAGTCTGAATCTGCCCTCTTAGTTTAA
Organism: Atrichornis clamosus; assembly: GCA_013400975.1. Lineage (NCBI taxonomy): Eukaryota > Metazoa > Chordata > Aves > Passeriformes > Menuridae > Atrichornis > Atrichornis clamosus. The sequence continues at coordinate 7,746 of WBMZ01008264.1, forward strand.
AACCATTACCCCTTGTCCTATTGCTACAGGCCCTATAAAAAGTTTGTCCCTATCTTTCTTAGAAGCCCCCTGTAAATATGGAAAAGCCACAATTATATCTTCCCAAGGCCTTGTTTTCCCCAGGCAGAGGACAGAGATATTTTTCTGTCTTTAACTTTCAGGATATCCAGAAGTTGTCAGAACATCATACTCTTAATGATACTTGCTTAGTGAGAACTTATTTTTGATAAGGCAAAACAAGACTGAAGTAAATCAGCTCCTGTAGTCCATTCCTTTGGATTTTTTATTTGTAAATAGTTATTTTCTCACACCTTTGAAAAAAAAAGATAAAAATTACAGGATGGAAAACATGGAACCCTTTTGCTACAAGCAGAGGGGAAAAGGAACACCATGCATCATGACACTTAGATGTTTGATTTAGTAAGGGGACCAAAAAAAAGGAAATGTGCACGTACACACATACACTATTAACTGAGACTCATCCCTCCTGCTGTGATGAGCAGGTATTGAGCTCAGGAGTACTCTGGCCACTGTCAGCCCTGGGCTCTAGCCAGCAGCTTGGCATGAACATAAAACACTTGCACCTCAGGTTCTCTGAATCCATGTAAAAATGTTTCTCATCTTTGTAATTTATTATAGCTTATGTCTCTAATCACTGGGATGACAAGATGTGTGTGTGATGTTTTCACAGACAGATTTTAGGAAAGGCTGTCAATCGAATCACTGGAGAATACTGTCACGATGCATCTTTCCAGCAGTTTCTGTTACTGTTTTCCTGTCAGTTGTCCATGGCAAATGCTGAGGTTCATTGTACTCAAGTTCTCTTCCTAGTGTCCTTTTGAACAGAGCTCCAAAATTTGACCTCTGTTTGCATTGTACTGCTGGTCAGGACAAGGCTATGATAATGCTTTGTCACCTTCTATACATCTGTGAGGAGAGTTCATGTAAATATTTTATAATGAGTATATTTGAGACAAGTTTGAGACAAAGTAATAAACATTTAGAGGAGGAGAAATTAAGCTTTCTATGCATATAAGTACTAAATTGAGCAGCACACACATTCTAGAGCTAATAGTGCTGCACGTAACATCATATCTTAAAAAAACCCCATGCCTTTTTCTTGGAAATATGGCTGAAACTGATATATCTACTTTTTAAAATTATTTTCCAAATGATATATTAGTAAGTATTCAGAGCATTAATAAACCTTCACAATTAGTTCTGACTGGAATTATTCCTGGTGTGTTATAAAAGCATTACAAGATTGTCAGGCTCCAAGAGAGGCAATGTGTACTAGGGTGTTTTACATCTTGATACTCCCAGCCAGGTTTTCTTTCTGAATAATACCTAATCATTCAGAGTTGTACTGTTGTAAAGAGAGCATTAGTTATGTATCTAATAGATTTTTTAACACCAAAATTTGAAGTCATGTCTTTGTATTCAAAACAACCAATACAACACATTCCAAAATTCTGACTTTTTAGGTAAAATCAGCTCCTCATTATACTAGAGGCACTTAGGTGCATGAGTAATCTCTGGATAAACCCTGTGATGTGATAGAGTGCAGATATATATGTGTGTGTGTGTGTGTGTGTGTGTGTATTCTGTAGAACGAATTAGAGAATTAGTATGAACAGAATTAGATAACATGGCACTGTTTCAAAGACACGTTGTTTATAGTAAGTGCAGAGTTAATAAATCTATTTTCAAGCTAGTGAAATTTAACATGTATATTGTTTTTAGCAACCTTAAAGAACATGTGTAGTGTGTACTTGCATATTTTGCATTCACAATGTTTCTTATACAAGAAGGATTATTTTATTTTAATCGAGATATAATAGCTTAGGTTTAAAGCTAAATCATATTAAATTGCTAAGCTTTTTAGGTTAAGCTTTTGGCTTAAAATATATTAAGGAGTACACTTTTTTTACATGTAATTTACAAGTGCATTTACGTCCATGTCCTCTTCAGGTGTTCTGTTAGTATGGGAAAAATTGATTTCAGAAAAGCCAATTATTTTGCCTATAGTGTGAATTGGTATTGCTTTATATTATTGTGTTGCATTTTTACTACCTGTTTTCTTCATCCTAAACCATGTTTACCCTCCATTCTTCAGTCTTTTTATTTATGCCCATTTATTTCATTTAATGACATCGGTGCTCTTTGATAATCTGATTAATATATTAATTTTGAACTTTTATGCAAAGATTTCAGTTTCTCTGCTGATTCTTGTTTCATCTCTAGATTAAGTTAGCTGTTAAAACCTCATTTTACATTACAAAGGATTTGATCTTATTTATTTATTCATAGAAACTCAATCTTTTAAAATGTAAATAGATATCACTAACATAAGAGCCAATAAATAATTTTAGGTTGTAAGATGCATTTGGCCATGTCTTATCTTGACCAGAGAAAATTGTTTAAGACCTTCCTTTTAAAACTAGAGACTAAAAACAAAAAAAAGTCCAGAACTTTTCAGAAGAAGTCTTAGAAATTATTTGTATATTTGTGTTGATGAAAGCATCACCCAACAGTGGTTTGTTAAATTTTCTCACTGCAATTAAAAAGGAAATGGTGTTCTTATTGCAGAGTTTTCATACCCTTAGCATAAATCCTACTCAGATTTCTCTGTTATACTCTTTGTTTATTGCAGTGTTTTCTATAATCCATTAGTTGGTTACAATGACTGGTCAGGCAGAATAGATTCTCCCAGTAGTCAGCCTTTGCAGCTTGCAAAAGCAAGGGAAACAAGTGATCAGACCTTGTGCCATAAATAAAATGTAAAAAGTGTGATGCTGAGGTTAACATCAGTTCAGTTCATCTTTGTTGTCATGAGTGACCCAAGTTTTTCAAGATGCAGGCATACCTAACTCTGTGTGTGTGTGTAAAAGGCATGCTTTTAGGCATACAAAGCTTTTTTGATGTTACAGTCATCACAGGGACTTCTGTAAGCATACAGCGTTCCCTCTGAATGACACACTGCTGTTTTCAGAGTTATTTCAATTGAAAGTTAGATCAAGAATGCAGACTGAAACTACCTATGTTTAACTCCTCCTCAGGGTTTGCTGAATTTAAGATGTGAAATGCAGTGCTTCTTGTGATTGCTGCTTTTGTTTCTTCACTCAAGGATGCAATCATGGGATTCATGAGTGCCTGTAATGTCTTCTGCCTCATTGTCTCCTGTAACTGTGACATGCAGATACAGCCAAGCAAAAAATTCCTGAACCAGTGGGGCTTAGGAAAGAGAAAAAACACTTAGTAGGGAAAAATAAGGATAGAATTTTCTGTGGGAAATTTTTACAAACTCAAACTTGGAACAAACAGTCATTTTGCAAGACTTGTAGAAGATGGGTAAATCTCTAAGCTTGGTGAGAAGTCCAGGGGCTGGATAAAAGAGTTGCTCTGGATTCCCAAGCTGGTCTTTGGAATTTTTACAGTATGTTATAATCATGACACAGTTGCAAAGGGAGAGGGGCTAGACTAGACAGAGCTGTGATTTGCAAATTTTTGTAAACCACGGACAGATAGGGATGCAATAATTCCAGCATTTAGCTGAGGGCATGCACTTATACATGTTGAGATGGTGAATGTTTAAATAGAAGACAGTAATTGCTAAGAGAAAAGAGTCAGATTAGAAGTAGAGGTACCATAATGAAGTGTTTAAAAAAAGATAAATTATAACCCTGATCTCTGTAGAAACTGAAACTGAATCTTTGTTGTTGGTTTAGATATTTGAGTTTTATTGGTTGTGGGGGTTTTTTAAATAAAAAACCGAAAACAAACCCAAAAAACTTTGGAACAGAATCCACTGTAGGAGAGGACACATTTTGTCCTCTTTCTAAATCCCTTTACCATGTATTTTGGCTTCTTTAGCACTGTCTATATAGGAACTGAAAGGTTGGTCAAGGGCAGGAAAGTTGAGAGAGGTACCCTCTGTTCTGCTGCTTGCTTTAGGTTCCAGCTGCAACTGTCTTACTGTGTGAAACTTTGAGGATACAACTCAATTAACTGACATGACACAGTGACTTTTTCTGTAACCTGTGCAGTTTTGTAAGTGAGATTGGCATTTTACAGACATGTGGAAACATGGTCCATTTCCCCACAGAGCTGGCAGTAAATGTACCAGAGCATACAAGGGATCAGCAAACTTAGGACAGGAAAAGGAAAGTCAAATTTCCAAGAAGGATGGTGTTACAACCCACCCCAGAAGGCAAGCGTAACCCAGGTTGTTGTTAATAGATCCTTGAGGTGGATTAGAGTGAAACAACACTGAATGATAGGTATTTCTAAATATATATATATATATATATATATATGCAGGGNATATATATATATATATATATATATATGCAGGGTTTATTTTAGAACAATTTGGTTGCAATAGAAAGCAGGTATGTGTAGCCGTTTTGGTTATTATTATCTATAGAAATATAGCTCTATAAAAGCATAAAAATATCACTTAAGAAAATGTATGTGGGAAAAGAAAGAAAGAAAGAGAAAGCAAGTATAAGAATAGAAACATATCACCACCCATAGATCTGTGATAAGACTTGATTGCTGCAAAGTGAAGGTCGTGGCCTTGATCTGTGGAGGGTGAGGGAAGCCCATGGAACATAGAGTTTGATCGGTTAATACACATTCAGGCTCAAGGGGAACACCCAGGTACTCCCTTGGGGGAAGGAGCCTTCGGTCCTCTGGTGCAAGGCCTCAGAAATGAGGCTGGGGGTGCTTTGGGGGTCTCTGATGGTTTATGACATCTTCTAAGACATGACAGCTGCCTCTCACATCAGCCCAGGTGAGCCAGTTGCACCCCATCAGAAGGGATGAACACCCTCAGACTACGTGTGAATGTGAATGATCTGTCCCCAGGGAGAGGAATGGGGTCTAAGGGATGACAATTGGCATGATAAAAAACACTATCCCACCCACCTCATAGGATCTGCCACTTATCTGCCTCAAAGCCCGGCTTGTAGCCTCTGGTGGTGATTATTCAGCATCTCTGTCATAAGTGGGCTAGAGGATTGTCACTACACACCCAAAAACTCACGTCTTCCCCCTCGGGTGGTGCAAACCTGGCCTCAGCAAAGCACCCTGCTGCCTCCACAAATGGGGGATTGTTTTGAGTCACTAACCATTAGCATTTCAGTCTCTTACAAACCAGTATGGTTTTTTTGGTGCCTCTGTATCCTGGTCATGAAAATAACCTTACATTTGGTGTTATGGCTTTAAAGCATGCTGTTATCAAGAAAAAAGCACTACTCATCTGGATGATCACACTAAAGTAAAATGGATTTTTTTCCCTCCTATGGATGTGGGCATCATTTTTTGCAAAAATCCTTCAGATTCAACAAAAAAAGGATGTGCATATCAGTGACAGTTTGATCCCCTCCTCCTTCTTCATTGCAACAACTATGCTTTTCTCACAATCCATGGTGATCATAATTACCATGTTTAAAGCATTATTTAATTTCCATAGGAAAATCATCTTTGTCTAATAAAAATAAGATTGTGTACATGTGAGGATAATTTGGCAACACATTCTTTTTCCAGGGCATTAACATTGTGGGAGACAGCTCAGCTGATTTTTTATTCCTTTGCTTGACTGCCAATTATGATTTATTTTTCTAGTTTTCCTGATAGATGTAAATGAGTAACTATCAAAAGATTGGCATTTAACATGCAAACTGTGATGGATAAAGGAAAACTGCTGCTATTACAATTATAAGCACCTCAACCGCTTTCTTCTAAGCATTTCAATTTACTGACTAATATGATTATTGAAACATCATGGTTTAAGCAATGGAGGAAAATTTAGATCTCATTTTATCCCCAGCGGTAGGACTTGGGTAGGGAAATATTACACTATATAACTATGAAAACTCTGCACTTACGTGTTTCTTATGGCTCGTGAGAGGTCTACAAACTACTTACTGGCAGCAGTGCCTTATTATTTTTTTCAACACTGTATCCTGATACAGTTCTAAGGGGTTTTTTTAGTTTTATATAAGTTTGATTTAGTTCTATATTTTTAAGCAAATAGGAGTCAACTAATACTTAACTACTATGGTAGTTTAACTAAAGTGGATTGATTGAACAGATTTATTCCCGGATGCTATCAGAGATCTAGTAAGACCAGATATTGAGCCTGTGATATCTTAGACACTGCTGAGATTCTTTGATGTAAATGGAAAATTCTGAACACATTCTGGGTTAGATTGTATGGAAAAATTATAGACCTCACTTGGATGTTGTCACTGAAAAACACTGAGGGGGGGAACATTGCTAACCTTAGATGTCAATTATTACAAATGCTGAATTTTAATGGTACATCATCACTGAGATGAGTTATGTACAGAAACCAAACACTTCCAAACAGAATTCAGCCTTTCTATATTATGTCTTTATCTCAAGAACATTTCTGATTAGAAAGGTTCAGAAATAAGGGAGTCGGAAATGGAAACTTTGGAAACTTGTCTAACACAAATACCAGGTCAGATTTGAATGTACCAGAAATTAAATATCTTCTGTTATTCAGATATATAAATATCTGAAATTAAATATCTTGTTTTCTGTTACCCAGATCTGAGTGTTCTTACAAGACCCCTGCACAATTTGAAATTTAAGCTGACAAGTCATAAACAGAGACAGCAATTCAGTGGCCTATGTAGCTTTAAAACATCAGTGGCATTCTTGATACTACAGTCATGATGCACTGTGCTGAGCCAATCCATTTGAATGAAAGTGTAGACCTCCTATATTGAGATTTAATCTGTTTTCCATTTCAGTATGAAAAGATATTTTGACTGAGAATTATTAGAGAATATCTAGGAAGGCTGACAGCTCTCCATTTTCATAGATATCTCTTCACTGAGATTCTTGTGGTTTCCATTTCTTTATTCTAAAAATCTGTTTATGGGTTAGCTTTGTGTATATCAACAGAGATCACATATTGAACCATCAACATTTAATCAAGAGATATTCCAAATAGAAAACACCATTCTGTATAAATGATTTTCAGTTTTGTATTTAATTACACTTAAGGTCTAAACTAAGTGGCCTTTGCAATTTTTTTTAGGATGTCTAAGAATAAAAGGAAAGAATTAATAGACTAAAATTCATGGATGGAGATTCAGTTCAATTTTGAAACGTAAATGTAGTTGTTGCTAACAGTCTCAGGTGACTGAAATGTGGTGAGTACTGTCAGTGAATCTTAGACAGCTATTCAGCTGACCAAGGGTTCAATTCCACTGACTAAAGAGATGTCAAGTGAAACACTAGATTATCATATAGATACTGAAGGGCTGGAAGACAAAGTTCAGGTATCATCACTAAGCAGGATATCCCATGGAATCTGAAATGATAGCAAGTATCTGTTTTCATGCAGCTAGGTGTCTGCAGAACAAATCTCCAGTGATTATAGTGAGAATTCAGAATGTCTGTACTTTCATTTAGGCATTTACGTCTTGAACTGGATCCCATCCCTAATATATTTCTTCTCTCTTGTGAAAAAACTTTCAGAGCTTGTGAAATCTCTTCAACTGAGGTGACCTCAAGGCCCAATGGACACTGCCATTTTAAAGTGTTTCACTACATTCCCAACAAATGTAACAGCCAAAAGTGGAACCTCCACCAAGTGCAATGCCTTGAGGAATCATGGCAACTATCAACAGCTTTTACAGAACACTAAGTAGATCTCTGATATTCTGATCTGTAAAGTTAACTAGGAACTGTTAGTTTTATGCTAGTTACACATTTTAATACTATGAAGGGAACTATTGCCTTTCTAAAAATACATTTGTTGCATTTTAGTGAGAATTTTGAAGTTAGTGGGTAGAAATAAACAGATGGGTGTGCTGTTAATTACTGATATGCAATTTATGTCTGTAAGTGCATTAAGGCTTGCTATGCATCAGTCTCATGAATTGTGTTAAATAGAACTTGCACCACTTAGACTACTGGCAATGAGTAAAAAGGGGTCATGGTCTTGTAAGCTTTCCTCCTCTAGTCTATCTAACAGATCCAGTCTGTTCTTGCTGCTTTTGCTAGGTGCAACCTCCATGAATCCAAAGTTAACCAGTGTCTTTTAGAAGAGTTCCTTGCCTTTTTTGAGGTGCACTGTAGTGTTCTAACTAATGTATTATTTAAGTGTAAAGTTTAAAAATGACAGCATGTGGTAGCTATTGTATGTTTTGTTTTGTTTTGTGCTAAGTCTTCCAATGCTGTTTTCCTTAACACTCGGTACAACCTATGAAGCGACAGATTAGCTAATGTTTGTCACTTTCTTAAGCTCAAGTATTATATTGGACTTGATACATGTATAAAAAGCTTCTGAATAGCGATGCACACCATTAAATGCCTCTCAAATTGCCATAAAAGGTTTGCCTGCTCATCTCAATTTGAAGCAGAAAGTGTTCACTGCTATAATAGATTTTCTGTGATCTACAATGACAGGTTTATAGGTGTTAAGCTTCAAAAGGCTTTTTCTAGTTCTGCATTACAGGTATAATCACTTTAAGACCACTAAAACAGTTAAATTGCTGAACCTCTCCTATGTGGAACAGTATTATGGCTCAGTGATATTATATTAAATGAGGAACCAAAGGTAGAATGAACTCCAGGGAGATAATAAAAACTAAGTATTATTTGGAATTATTACATACAAACTAATTCTGAACCTCCCTTTGCAGTCCCATCAATAGTTCTGTCCTGTAAACAGCCATAAGGATTTTATCACAATCTGTATGTGCCTATTAATGGAAAACACTTTAGCAGTAACAGTGTTAAACAGAAAAGAAACGTCTATGTTGCAGCATATCCACCAGAATCTTATTAATGCACTAATGAAATGTGGGGTATCTGGGTATGTGTCAGAATAACTAGAAAACTCAGAATTTCTGCTTATTGTTTTATGGATTCCTTTAGTTTCATACTATTCTCCATAGACAGTTAAATCAAACGGTGTTACCTCAGATTTACTCATCCACTGTAGTCAGATGGAAGAAAAAGATAATAAAACACTTGCTTATTCTGCAGCGTATTACACTTTTGGGTCTGATTTAAATCCCTTTGAAGCATATTTAGTCTTGTAAGTTACTGAGCTTTGTCTTAGTGCCTAAGAGAAAAAAATGTGTTATTTAAATTCTTGTCCTTTGTCATTAGATAGCCTGTCCACAGGATGGGAACATTAACTTGCTGAGGAGATTCTTTTAAAGAACCTATAGCTGTAGGTTTTAAGTGAATTCTCCTCTTTTCATGATTGTGGTGTCATATTCTCATTCTTTTTAAAGGCCTTTTTTTGAAAATACAGTAATCTGAACCTGAAACAGTAGCTTAAAGGTGAAAATTGAAAGGGAAGCTGTGAGAGACAAATGCCTTTATATAAACAGCACTCTTTTATAAAAAATGGAAAAATAAAGTTAGGGTTTATCTAGAGGTACAAGACTACCATGGTACCTTTATCATCCTTAGTGGCTCTGAATAATTAGCTCTTTTCCGTGATGAAACAGATGGAAATCCTATGATAGACACTACCTCTGAGTAGGTTACCCTTGATTACAGAGATGAACCTCAACCAAAAAAAAAAAAATTAAGTCTGCATTGTGATTCTTTTTTTTTAACTCTTGTGTGTTGAGCTGCCATTGCATTGATGATGAGAACCTGGTCTAGAGGAAGTTTTCTTTGAAGAATATCCCTCCACTTATTCAGTGAAGTTTATACCTCTAATGTAAGCACAATTGCATTACATGTGACAAAGCCAATAGCAGCCACAAGGTTAATCTGTAATGAAATGATCTACTGCTACTTCAGGGAAGAGGGTACATTGTCACCACATTAACTGCATCATCTGGAACACAGGAGGCAGTGGGACATCTTTGTAAAAAGCAGCTATTCCAAGGAAATGTTTTTTTTACTGAGAACAAGGCTTTTTCTTCTTCCAGAAGTCTGTAGTTCACTTTACAGGAAAAGCTGTATCATGCTGATAGTAGTAGAGTGCCAGGTCAGGAAAAAGGTCTAGGTCACAGTCTTCTTGATCAGCTGTTTAAGGACATGCTGCTGTTCTTGGGGAACAACTATAAATGTTGCCTAAGAAGCCTAGGTATACACTGTCTACCACTCCCATTAAATTTTGCAGCAGACAAGCTTGGGGCTCATTCGTACTGGGGAGATCAGAAGCTACAAAAACGTGTGCCACATAGACCAGGCACAAAGTACCCCAGCCATTCAAACTGAAGGTGAGTTCATGTCTTGGTTTAACCTTAATAATGATGCAGGTCTTCTTGTTTATAGTTCCCTGCAGATCTCCAAGTCTGGGCCTTGTCATGGCCTTTGGCCCTCACAGTGTGGAAAAGAGAGAGGTTTGGACTTGGGTATATTCTACATACCAATGTCTGAAATGTGCTGTAAAAGCAAACAGAAGCATTTACATTGCGGTTAAGAGACATTGTTCTGAAAAAGTCTTCCCAGCAGCAGTGGCTCAAATTTAGTTACCTCTTAAATGAGCAAATGAAAGTGCTCCAAGAAACATTCAAAGTCATACTGGAAGATGGGCAGAAGATCTGCTCAACAGATTCACCTGAAGGTTACTCATTTGCCTATATAGATTGAGAAGAAGAAATAAAGCAAATATAGCACTATCAGCACTCTAAACAGATAAATTCAAACTTCTAATCACTAAAAGACACACAGAGAGAACTCGCATAGAGGGTAAACGAACCTGTCAGGAAATATCAGCTACCTCTGCGTGTTACAGGAAAATCTCTACAGATCACTGTAGGTATTTATTGTTCTCCCAAAAGTCTGATCCTGGTTGCCAAGCAACCACAGCTGTTTCATTACATGTGTTCAATATGAACTACTACTGCCTTTTTTTTCTTGCTTTAAAATTAATTGCGAGAAAATTTGTCAGCTTAAATGCAGTTCTTTATTATGGTTCTGCTCAGCACTGCAGATTATCTGGACTGAATAAGCTGTGTGAAAAAAGTCCTAAGAGCAGCAGAAGACATAAATGGAAAACTTCTATGACAAAATTTAATGTGGTTAAAGTATTATGTGTACGACATTTTTAAGACACTATCTTTCTGTCAGGAAGTAAGCAACAGATGAGGATAGAGAAAATTTCCATAAAATTATTTTGATATGTACCCTTCCTTTTTACAGGATGTAAAATACATAGAGTCAACACTAAACAATTATAGAAGGCTGCTATTTTTGATAGTATAGAAGTAGATATGTTAACTTACACAAACCAATGAGACACTGGTTAATCAGACAGTGTTTTTATTTAGATTAGGTTTCCATTGCGAATGATATCTGCGATCAAAACATAGCTAAAATTTGGGACTCATATTCAAACCTCTGAGCAGTTCTTGTGACAGATTTGATCCAGTTGAAAGACAATTTGCAACACTAAACCCAGTGCAGTCAAAATATAAAATATGTGGCTTCTTGAGTTTTCTACTACCTTGGAATTAATCTTAAACTAGCCTTTTTTCCTTATCAATATCTATTGAAGAAACTGAACATGGATTAAAATATCTTCCAGGAGTGAAGAGACCTTTTCATGTTACTTTGGCATTACTAGCAATTTTAAAATGTATGTGTTTAATAGAGTGAATGTTCTTGACATACTCCACTTGGTTCTGATGACTGAAAAAGTAAACAGTGTCTCAAGGCTTTCAACAAAATGGTTGGTTTCATTTACCAAAATTTTAGGACTTGCTCAGCATAACAGAGGGTGTAAGGAACTTGCCTGTAATAGATTATTTTTCATAGAATATGAAATATTAATATAACTGGTTCAGTAATGTCAGAGTCTTCTGTTTGGAATCACCAGTGGATAAAATTTTACCATATATTATTACTTTCTAGGATAACATAGAAATTAGGACCAGAAACAACTCAGTGATCATTAAAATCCTGATGTGATATCCCTTTTGCTGTCCTTTCAACTAAGCAGAAAAAAACAGAACTTTTTCTAATCAAAGTTCAGGTACACAATTTAGTGCTTCAGATGAGTTTTAAATAAACAGCAAAGAATGGGGTGAGGGAATCAGTACTATAAAATCTGTAGGAATACATTTAGTGAATATATGAGACAAATTGGATATTACATTCTTTAATTCAGTGTCCAGAAAAGCAATAGTACAAGTTACTTCTTTATTTCATCTAGAAAACCATAGTACTTAATTTAGAAGTTCATTGGATTTGAAGTCATCTCACATTCCTTGAATTTGAAGGTTCCTTCTCAGAGAGGTTAAGGGATTTGGAGGAATTGTGAGGGAAGATGAAGGTCAAGATTTCATTTAACTGAGCTTCTCTTGTTCTACACGATTGAATAGATACTTCTCAGAAACCTGCAGTTGTACGGTTTTTACCAACTTGTAGTTTTAGGGCCAACATTGCCCCAAGCTGCTCCTTTTCTTTCACTCACTGGCTTTAAGGATATTCTAGGTAACTATTAATTACATCAGAAAAGTCAGCCTTGCTGACTTAATTTGCAATAAATACTGTTCATCTTACACTCGATCATTAAGATTGTCCTTAACAAGACTTTACGTATCAGCATGACTTGCCTTGGAAATTAAATATGTTATCCATATGGGATCTAGGTGGTCAGTGCAGCCTCCTAAATATGTTGTTTGCCCTGACCTGGTGATGTGGGGGCTTAGACTCCCTCTGGCTGGAGTTGTGTGTCGCTGGTTTGACCCCGGTGCTGGGGCCAGTGGCTGCTGCCTGCTCTGCTCCAGCCTCAGTTCTGGGGTGGCCCCACCGGGGAGGGGGTGACAGCCCGCACCCGTCACTGCCTGACAATTCATAGTCCTTTGTGTGCGTGGGGCTGGTGTGGGGCTGGAGGCCACTGTCAGGCTGGAGCTGGAAGCATGAGAAGGAAAAGGGCTGTGACAGGGAAACATTCAAAAAGAACCTAAAGCAGTGACCAAGCCTGAGGAGAAAGAAATATGACACTTCTGGTGAAGACCTGAGGATGTTGACAGCTCACTGTGACCCCCCTGCAACCTCTCACCCCTCTCACTCCTGAGGAAGACTGAAGAGTTAACCTTATGACCCAGCAGAACACAGGAAGGATGAGCATAACAGCTAAGAAACAGGATAGATAGTAGCAAGACTTTATTGCATAACAATTTTAATATTAAAACAGAATTTCTGTATTAATTGCGTAGCATGTGCTATGAGACCTTTAAAACACTGATTTCTAGGCACCATGTAGATGCTGTTTTCTCTTTTGCCTGTAGCAGGATCTGGAGTCTGACACTAGACTGTCTCTATGAAGAGAAATAAATGTTTTCTGGGTGTGATTCATCTCAAGAAATGCATCTAAAATTATTCAGGTAAATCATGTTAGAGAAGTTTCTCTCTCTCCATCCACTATAAATCAAATCTGGATTATCCTACGTCTCTCTTCTCTCAGACGAGTGCCCTCGTCTAAGGCTACAAAATCTATACTTTTCTCCTCACTTGTATTTTTCATTAATTTTGCCACTCCGAGGGAAAAAATGTCCTCTGGGCTAGCTTTCTATCTAGCAGCTGGGACATTTGCTAATACATAGAACATACAGATATTGACTCCTAGACCCAGAAAAAAAAAACAAACCCGGGTCTCCCACTGGCTGGACAGTATAATAATTACTTTGCAGCATAAAAGATGAACAGTGCCACTACCATCACCTTTGTGGAACTGCTGTAAAAGAGAATAATGATCCCTGTTTAGTTCTTTGAAAGTGCAATTGTGCATGTCAATGCAAAGCATAAAATTCTGGTCTTCAGTGTCCAGGTGGACAGATCTGCATGCAATCCTTAATCAGATGCCTGGCAGCTGAGGAGGGCTTAGCATCCCAGCTACTGTCTTCCCTGTTTTCTGTTATCTAGCATTGGATAGGTTCCTGCTTTGTTTCCAGATTTTGGAATATTGCTTGAAAATGCTTAATTTCACAATTACTGCATAGTTCTTGATTTCAGACCAAGCAGAATTAACTATAAATTTTAGTATGGCAATTAATGTTCTAGCCATCACTTTATGACCTTTCTGAATTAAATCTGAGTAAGATGTCTGAAGACATCCATCTGAACAATAGTACCGGGCAGATTATTTGGAAAATTTAAGGTCTCATTACAGACAAATTAGATCCTTTTAAAAAGTATGCCTCTCATTTATGTCTTAGAATTTCTAGAGATTACTTTGATTTCCTTTCATTGCGTAAGAGCCACATCATGCCATCAATGCAAGAGGAACTACTGCTGCTTCTTGTGTGTAGCATGAAATCCAAATCCACCCTTATTCGCAAGCATAAACATAAAGCTGGCAAGGATTTCTGCACACTGAATTAGTTCTTCTGCTGTTGCAAATAGATAGTATAAACACTTTGAATGTGCTTCCACCTGAGTTCTGATCACACACAAACCTGACTTTTTGTTTTCACAGTTTCAGAAATGTCATCCATATTCCTCTTTATTCTGAAGCTCTTAACACTTACATTCCACTCAGCTTAATGACTGATTCCATTACTATTCATTCCTGATTTCTCCTCTCTGCTTTTTCACTTACTAGCTCAGATCCTATGCTGTCTTTTCTTCGTTGTTACTTATCTGAATCACAATATATGCCTAGTTTCTCAACTAGCATTCAACTGGGGGGGAGAGGAGCCTGTTATCTTCTACCACCATTTTCTTTGCTCCATACAAGTCTTTGATCAGTGTTTCCAGCTTTTGATGTTGCCATCTTAATTTTTTTATCTCTATTGGAAAACATAATATATAAACATGTGACTTTATAACACAGTTAAATATTATGTATCATGTATTTTGCAGTGCTTCTTCAGATGCAAAATGTCTTGTTCTTGGCACCTTAATCATTGGTGTCATCTTGATAATAGACACCTTGACCCATTTGCTTTTATTTTTTTCCATCACAAATAAAGGGTAACATTTATTTTGCAGCCCCGGTTGCTATCTAGGTAGCACTTCTAAGCCATTTTGTTTTCACCCATGTTCCCTAAGTCATGTTTGCAGTTAGTTTTCTGTTTAGCTTGATCTCAGGATCAAAAGTGGGAAGCTTTCCACAAATTCTTATTTAGAAATCCTCTATCTCAACCACAGCGTAGTTACTCCAGAGTCAAATCTGCATTTAACCAGACACTACAGTCAAGCACTAGATAAACACATGTATTTGGTCTGAAGCAACAAGAAGCTTCTCATTTTTCATTATCAACAACACATTCCATATATGTAGTTCTCTTGAAAGATATCCTGTGTCTGCACACTTTAATCTGCCCTTCATGATTCATGCAAAATCTGTGCAGTAGAAAGTTTGTGTGAAGGCTTTCTTCTGCACAGGAAGTTCTTCTACATGGGAAATTATTCTACAGTGCTTACACTAGGACTCCAAATGTAAAGTTGAACTTTTCAGCATAGAAATTACTTCAAATGCCTATATTGAATCATTCTAAATCTTCCCCATCCTTTGAACTGCTATTATACCAAGTAAGAATTTTGCATTTTTATGTTACAAGGGACTAGATCACAAAACTGGAGGGGAAGTAGCTGGTACTATATATTATAAATATCTATAATTGATGAACCGTCTATTTTAGGTTTTGAGTTTTGGTTTTTCTCTACTAGGTTATGTGTCGTAAATGATGCCTACTAAATTTTCTGATCCTGTTTTTAATCAAAGGTTTTTGTTCACTCTTCAAAACATTCACTGAGTTTTATGTATTGTAATGTTGGTGTGGTGTGTTATTAATGATTCATTCCTTATTTGTATTCTTTAATATTCATGGTAATATTTGTTTCCATAGTACTCATTCACATGAGCAGATCCTAGATCACTGTGATTCAGAAAGTGAAACGAAGTGATGTGTCGTATGAATCTATCTATTGCCTCCTTTATTGGACATCATTGAAGAAATTAATACTTTGAATCATGTGTGTTTTTAACACTCCCTGAGTGTTTTTTTGTTGATACATTTTGTGCATGATCATCTTCATTAGAACTTAAAAGTAAGAGAAAAATGCATACCAGCAGTCCAGCACACAAGACAGCCTGCAGGCTATACGTGATATAGGATGAAGGAAGCAGAAATAATGCTCACCACACTCTTAATTGAGGCTTTAGTACTTCTTTCATAATGTAGCTGCACGTCTGCACTATTTGTGGCAAGGGAAGCAGAGGGATACAGACAGACTGAATACAGTAATGTGTGTAAGATAGTTGAAATTCTTAACTTCACCAGAACTGGTTGAAGTATTATTTCAGAGCACCTAGGCTTTGCTGTTAGGGTCATTAGTGCCATCCTTATTTGTAAAAGACAGCTTGATGGACACTACTGTGAATACTGTTCACGTCTGAAGGTAAAATTTCAGTTGGAAATGTTTTCAGGTTTCACATATCCAAGATGTAGATAGATTCTGCAGCTGATATTAACCTGCCCATTTGCCACCACCGTGAGAGATGTCATACACAGCCATGCCCAAAACAAGGCATACTGAAGACAGAAAAATACATTTGGCAAATTTAACTGCAACTCATTGGGTATTTATGAGCTTATGCAAAGTCAAAACTGTGGTAAATACAAAATATTTGCTTATAAATACAGAACAGATAAAATGTAACTGTCAATTTAATGAGGTGTGTGCACAATTAAGAGGTAAAAGTAATTACTGTAAATTATGAGGAACAAGCATAGCTACTGTGCAAGCCTTACAATGCCATCTTTTTACAGTATTTCATCAGTGACTGACAGAGGTGGTTTTCAGGATGAACATGACTTTACTCTCAGGCCTTCACAAGAATTTTTCTAATAACCTTCAACAGGAAGAAGCACACTCCTGAAAATACTTGTCAGCAAATCACTTGAATTTCTCTTCTACCATAGCTGCGTAATCATAAGCAAATTTCAGCTGAATTGCTAAATCAGAATGTTGGATCAGTGAATATTTGGATCTGGAACAAGAACAAATTATTCACAGAGAGTTTCATTATCCTCCTGCTACACTTGATACCGTGCATGCATCCTCAACTAAATGCACAGAATAGAAAATATTATTGTGTCACTCTCAAGCCATACCCATGGTTGGGTAGTCCATGCACCTTCCTAATGGTGATTTTTTTGATTGCAATAGAAAAACAGAACACAATGAAACAATTTTTTAAAATTCATCCCTTCTACCAGTGGATTTGGACAGATAGAAATATTGTCTTTTTCTGAATTTCCCAATGATTTTTTTTTGTTTTTTTCCAGTCAGAAAATAATCTTGCTTAAAATATTGGCTTGGTATTGGGGGTAAAGGATGATTACTGACACACTTTTTCTCGTATTATAGACTTAAAAACTTGTACTTTAAATGCGCAATGCTTGCAATACATTGCAAGATCTTGGTTATCATGCTATTTGCACCTAGATTTTTTTATTCTGAATAAAGGGGAGATAACTCCCTTTGGAATAAACCACAGTACTATAAGGGATATTTAAAGTCATAATATGTACACTTCATGCTTTGACCATTGATATTGGCTGTAATCTTTAAATAGTTATGCTAAAAATCGCTCAGTTCTGTTTGTTCAAAACCTAGTTGTAAGAGACTGAAAAATAGCATGATGGTTTATGAATAAAGGACAAAACCCTTGGTTTCTTTTGGATACAACTGCTTTTCTCCCAATGGTGGTTCTAATGCTTTTTAGCCATGGGGGTTATCAACAGGCAGGCAGTGGCATGGGCTTGGTGCTGGCTGTGTGCCAGCTGCCAGCACTTTGCAGAAAGGGCTGCAGGAGGGAAAGCTTTTAGCAAGGCTTGTGAAGTTCTGCTGAGAGCAAGCCAAATCGTCCCCAAGGTAAGAGCTGCTCCTGATTTCTGCTGTAATAATACTTGATCCTCTCTGAGTCCCTTATAGGATATTTAAAAAGGAAAAGAGAAGTCTTTAGCTGAAGCAGACCTGCACACTACTGATATTTTTCCTGATTTTTGCATATATATGTATATATGTTTTTATGCCTTCAGTGAGAGAATCTCCTTTATTCACCTCTGACTGACGTAATCTTAACACCTCCATCATCTGTATGTTGATGAGCTAGCCCACATGGTGAAAAACCCCTTCTGGGACTGGCAGACAGCACTCACACAAGTATCACTTCATCTCACTAAGCTGTCACTGCAATTAATAGACATAGACAGTAGATTTGAATTTAAAATCTACAGTTAAGCATGAAACAGAATCCTGGTTTAGAAACTATTAATAATTTGCTGAAAATAATAAAACAATTTCCTGCACTAATTACATTCCAGGTGCCTCCTATAATGTAAGTGGCTTCTTGCTATAAAACTCTGCCCCCTTTTCCCTGGGTTACAGGAGGGGTCAAGACATACTATATTTTCAGCTCTTTGCAGTCAGCATTTTTATTTAAAAAAAATATGAAAAATTTATTGTGTAATAAAATTTTATATGTATTTTTTTTATTGTTTTGAACTGTAACTCATAGACAGAGGGAAAAACTGAAAATTAATAGAAAATGTGGCCTACTTCATGGGATGTGTAGGGAAGGTGAGCGCAGATCTCACTACCAACAGCACTGAAGAGTGCCTGTTGTACATGAAGGAGTTAAAAATCGAAACTTGGATCAGCATGACTTAAGCATGTGTGAGGAAAGGAAAGACATACAATAATTTCAGGAAAATAGAAGGAGCTCCCTGGGATTTAGGATTTGATGTTCCATACCTTTAAGGCAGCTGAATTCTGTGTGTTTGTGTGTATGCTTAGGCTAGCACAGAAGATATTGTGAAATATAGGAGGTTTAAAACCGTCACGTTTTTCTTTTAGAATTTCACAGTCTACTCAAATCTGTGGCTCTGCGTAAGCATGAAAAAGGAACAGTAAAAAGCGTTTATTCATAACTGTTGTTTTTCTTTGCTTGAAAGCTACTTATGGGCTGCACTGGCAACAGTTCTGGATGTTAACCACATTTTATTGCTCTCTAACATGCCACATTAGAGAACATTTCAACTTTGAGAGAAACACATATCTATAATTCCCTGCAAGTCATGCGGCACAGACTTCTGTGACAGCATAAAACATAGGTTCACTATAACAGCGCGTTTGTTATGTGGAACCAAAGGTGAAGCACATCACGGTGAAATGGCTTTGCAACTGTAGATACAAATAATGGTTGGGGAATGTTGTTCTGCCCTGCCTTTAAGGTATTACAGCTGAAAAGACTAAATTAAATGTATGGAAGTAAATGAGACTCATTTGAAAATAAACTAAAGCCTTTTAAAGGGTGATTACAAATATGAAGTAGGTTATTGTATTTAAGGGAGTAAAGAATAAAACATGGATTATTTTGCTGTGGCTGTTGTTCAGGACTTTCTGGAAAAATTGACCTTATTTTAGAATGCAAAAGAGTGATTAACATGACTCATTAAATATGAAACTTCAAAGAAATTAGATTTTTTTTTTGAGAGAAAACAAATGTAAGGAAAATTAAAACCAAGGTACTTTCAGTATATTGAGTGGGAAAAAAAGAAAAAGCCCCACCCCTACATGCACAGGCCACCTCAAACAAAAGTTTCTAAAAGTGGTAACAAAAAAAGGCATCATATGACTAATATTATCCATTAACCCTGCTTTTGTATTCTGTGAAATTTCAAAAAAAATAGAGGGATGTGAATTCTTTGTAGTTAGGACAGCAAGCACGTTTCTATTGTGGTAAGATACCTGTTTCAATTTAGGAATATTCTCTCTTATCCTTCTGTCCTTAGTGTCTACAAAGAAAGAGCCTGACTGGAGGCTCCATAACCTCCTTGTAAGACTTTCCCCCTTTGATGGCAGGACTGAGGGCCCCCCATGCCTTCCTCCCTCACACCTGGAGCTCTGCAGTCACACTTGGTGCACCGGGTTACCCTGGCAGTGTTGTTTGTGCCCACAGGGAAGAGTAACAAAGTTAACCGTGTGTGAGCTGGGCAAGCCTAGCTGGTCCCTGTGTACAGTGCCAGATACTGGCCCTGACAGACAGCCAGTCTGTCAGACAAGGCTCTGAGGACATCAGGTTGGATTGGTGTAAGGCCCCAGAACTCACTCAACAAGTCTCTTAAAAGGACTTAAGATTATTTTATGTACACTGAGTTAGATATAAGGGAGAAATACTGACAAGATATTCTCAAGAGGTCAAAACAACAAAACTTTACTGGCAAACCTCAGAAGACAAGGGAACTTTGGCAAAAGTTCAGAGCAACATTCAATCAACATAAAGCATTTCACAAAGCATTAACTTAGCCAACTCTAAGCACATTCAACTTAGCAAATTCCAACCTATTTGACTTCAAATTACTCAAACTTTGAGAAGAAGGAGTTAGAAGAAAGACAGAAGAGATATAGAAAAGAACAAATATAGCTACCACTCCTGATTCCAGCAGTATTCAGATGACAGAAATTCCAAGAGGAGGTAGCATCAAGGTGTGTGCTTGCCTTCTGCTTTGGCTAAAGTATGCTGTGGCTTTCCTGGACCCTTCCCTAGGTGGGAATTCTGGGTCTGGAGGCCACTCAGGAGCTGGGTTAAGGGCTCCAGAGTTGGGGTGTGGAGCATTGCCTCCGGTGTGCCAGGGATTGGCAGCCACTGTGGGGCTGGGATACAGGCCCTGGGAGTGTGGGGTGTGTATAGCAGGGCATTGACTTGCCAGGGGAAGACTTGACTTGCCCCTTTCCCCACACATGTGCCTTAAATGTTTTGAGCCAGCAGTCCTTCCAGTCTCTCACAATTGGTGTATTGGTGCCTCCGTACCTGGGAGAAGGGAGTCTTCAGTAATGGTCTCATTTGTGTTTGCCCCCATTTGCAGAAATCAGCTTTGGGCTGAGCTGGTTCTGAGGGTCTCCTGAAGAATCTTGTTTGCCGTCAGCAATGCCCGTGGCAGCTGCATGTCTGCTGGTCAGTCACAGGTTTCCAGTTTCCTCAGTTTCAATAGCCCACCCATCCCTACCTGTGGGGATATGACCCCTGGCCATGCCTGCTCCCTTTCTGTATCTGGCTCAGCTTCTTCTCCACATGATCGTACAAAATCTTTCCTGCTGGTGGGCAGCTGCTTTGTCTCTCTCCACAACTCCATCACTGGACGACAGAGTCCTGCTGCCCGAGCACACAGAGAGACCCCACCGCAAGCAGCAGCGAGGGGTGGGAGGGAGCCATGGAGCACGGGGTGGCCAGTGGTGTGGCCAGTGGAGGGGCAGGGCACTGGGTCCTGCCTGCCAGCCAGGCTCACAGAAGGTGGTAGCAGGGGCAGAGGCCCAGTGTGATGGGCCAGGAGCACACCCTGGCTGAGGAAGCCATGGCACTTTTATTGGTGGAAGCTAACAGGCTGTCCCAGGGGAAGCACTGCTCCTTGCATGCTGTTTGTGTAAGCCTGGGCTATGGACAGCCATTGGAAGTCAGCTGTTGGCCCGGAGGGGTGTCCAGCCAGCCCTGTGAAACAGTCCTTGCTCTGACTTTCTTATTTTGGTTTCCTAATTGTTTTTTCTTTTGGCATTACCCAGTTTTAAACAAACATAATGGTTTTTATTACCACAGTTTTATACTGTTAAGAGATGTGTTCCTTCTTTATAAAATAAAAAAAAAAATTCAAATAACAAATTAATTATTCAGATTTTTCATGACATGTCCTTTCCATAGGCAATGATGCCCTCTCTTTGAATGTTGTAAGACAGTTCCAGTTAAAAGAATAGCAAAAGATATGTAAGACATGTCCGTGAAAAAGGGAAGATCAATAGCTTGCACAGGAGGATTTTGTTCCAAGGTGTAACATAACAAAAAAGAATAGCAGAAGAAAGAATGAAATCATTATTATAATCCTCTTTGTGCCTGAATCCATGCAAACTGCAACAGGTGCATTAGGCATAAAAATGTATAGAGACACAAACTCCATCACCAGGAGCTCATGCTCTTGAACATGCTAAAAGTTTTTATTGTTGCTCAACCTGCCTTTAAAAGCCAAGACTTATAATTGTGTAGCTCTCAAAAAGTCTTAGATTCACAGGCCTCTATTCTGAAGCTGATGCAGCTGAATCTCATTTGAATGGAGAAAACCAATAGAGAGTGGCAAGAATTAATGAAGCTTGCCTGTCAGCTGGGTCACAGACCTTTCTGTGTATGCACTTACCATTACAGTTGGATCTCAAACCTTTTAACGTTCTGACTTTAACATGAAGTTTACTAAACAGAAAAACACAGAGAGCTGTATGTACACAGGGGAGCAAGCTGAAGCTGAGAGGGTTTTATAGGCCAAAGGGTTTGCCTGTTTCTTAGGAAAGCAACTGTTAGGCATTCATAGGAAAAGATAAAATACAGTTTCAATTTTTCTTTTTTTATGTTCTAAAGGCTTGGGTGATGAGTATTCTCCGTCAGGACAAAAAGCAATCTAGGAAGCCAACTCTAGAGGTCAAATGAAAAAGCTTCATTTAAGTGTAGTAGGAGGATTATAAGCAAAGCTTATGTTCTATAAAAAGAGATTGTGTACTGTTACAAACAATGTGAGGATCTTAATAGGTAAAACCAAACCAGTGGTTTATGTTAATACCTATTGTGTGGAGGTATGTAGCCTATTTGTGATTCAAGTAGCATGTTTTTATGGGTTTATATTTTTATGGGTTAATAAATATTCTTCAGTGCTTTCGCTCATTAACTCTTTCCATATTTGTGGATACAGAGCTATTGCAGCAATTTTAGTCCAGATGATTAGTTTAAAAAGTTTTCTGTTTAGCAGCATGAATGTATTTCTTGTAAGAAGATCAACTCGCCTCAAATCAGTGGGATAATGGAGTGTGTTGTCTTGCAAGGCATCATCACTTGTGGCCACATCAAGATAAAAAGTAATAGATGTCAGTCAGAATAAAGTTTTGTCTGCAGTGCTCTGTGTGCTTGCTGCAATTACACTCAGAAAGATAAAGGTGAATGCCACAAGCTCGTGCTTGTTTGGTCTTCCTTGAATTTTGTAGATAATCCAGTCTGATCTCAGTTATCAAAGTTGACTAAAGTTTCAGGAATCATGAATAAACTGCTTTGTTCCCACAACCACCTTTTCTTCCCTTCTCATAATTACAGATTTTGCTCATTTGTGAAATCTAGTGGCTCAGATGCCTTGTGTTAGCAAAGCTCTGACGAGCTGACATAGTTTTGGCCTGTTCTCAAATGTCAACTTTATTGTATGGTGAACAACATGGGAGAGAAAAACAAACCAACAATAAAAACAGCCCACCTCCAAAATATTGAGAAGGTAACAGAAGGAATTAGGACTGCAGGAAAGGGATGTCCTGTGCAACTTCGCTGTCTTTTAGCCAAGCTGATCTCCTAAGTGGATCAAGAAAAAGATAGCTAGGTATCAGTATTTCAGGAGTGTGGGGATAACTGAGTGGTTCCTTGGGATAAGCAAAACCATGTGCAGGGGCAAATCAGGGCAAGTAGAACAAGAGAAAGATTTAGAGCTCAGTGGCTAGCTGAGGAAGGAAAACAAACAAGGCTTAGGGATTGGAAATAATTCTCTAAAGCCTTTTCTTAGAGAAAGTGTCCTGT
Organism: Atrichornis clamosus; assembly: GCA_013400975.1. Lineage (NCBI taxonomy): Eukaryota > Metazoa > Chordata > Aves > Passeriformes > Menuridae > Atrichornis > Atrichornis clamosus. The sequence continues at coordinate 31,309 of WBMZ01008264.1, forward strand.
CTATATAATGTAAAAATTTTTCTGTAATTTTTTTAAAGAATTTTCCGAAATTTACACATACAGACTGATAGTTCAAAACAGAGTTTTTAATGATTAGATATATTTAAAATAATAAAATCTCTTTTTTTGCAGCACTGGTTATTGATTGCTAGTGCTTGAAACTTTTGGTCTATTTTACTGTGTGTTGTATGTGTGCATATATTACTGATTCTCACATGGTACAGAGAATTTCTTAAGAGCTTTCTTTGAGATTTGTTCACAGTGACTCTGACTTTGTAAATAGGTTTCTGCAAAGTCATGAATGGATAAAAATTTTGCATATTCTTATAGTGATATAAAAAAGTTCAACATCAAAAGTTTTTGTTTTATCCCAGTATCATTGGTGTTCAGAATTTAAGCATATATTGTGATGTATTTCCTATTGGAATTGTTGTCACAACATATGAAAATTTTACCTGTTTTGGAAAATAGAAACAGATCTGTGACGTTCAAAGATTCTCAAAAATCCTGTACAGATGATTCAGGGAAATTTGATCAAAGAGAAATGGAATTATTCACTTATTATGTGTTGTGTATTGTATGTAGGTTTATATTGTTACACCAACATTTTTCACAAGGTGGGTGAATTGTTAATATTTCTCTAAGTTTTTATCAGTCTCATAAAGTTGATCAAACAGATAATTGTATGCTAGATGATTCTTCAAGTGAGACTAAAACATATACCTGCTTCTACAAAAATCAAAATACTTAGCTCATCATGTTACATGTATGGAAGAGGACTCACATTTTTAAGTCCTTATGAGCAGATAAATGTTGTCATCTGAGGCTCAGTTTAAATACTGGCAAGCAAAGAAAACAAAGTGCAAGACTTCATTTGTGTATGAATGGGTACCCATGTGCATGTTGAATGCTCTTTCCTTTTAAAAACACAATAAGTGAAACAGAAGGGAAAGGATGGAAAGGGACTGAAAGTGAAGAGAAAAAAAACAAAGGAAAGGGAGCAGAAAATAGAACAGAGGGAGAGAAAAAGGGAGGGAATGAGAAAGAAAGAGAGAAAGAGAAAGAAAGAAAGAAAGAAAGGATGAAAAAATAAATAGGAAGGAAGAAAGTGAAAGAAAGAAAGAAAGAGAAAAGGAAGAAAATAGAGGGAAAGAAAGGAGAAAGAGAGGAAGGAAGTGGAGGGGAGAATAAAAGGTGAAGGAAAGGGGCACAGTAAAGAAAGAGAAGAAAGAAGGGGACAGAGAGAAATAAAAAATAAAAAGAAACCTCTTTTAAGTATGGTCATATGTCATCTGGTGGGCTTGAAGCTATGTGTTCACATACCCTTTCCATTTAAATAAGGGCTGCCTCTTCTCTTGCCAGGTATGGCACAGGGTGCTGAATGTAAAGAGGTTTCTAGATAAATCAACAAGGTGGATGTAGTCACAAGGGAAATTTTCTCGTTTCACCCTAGCACCACAGAATAGTTGACATATTTATTAAGATGTCAATTTTATAATGAGGTTGTAGAATATCTTCCTCCCTTTCCATACCGTGTGGGTTCTGTAAAGCCTTCAAACCCATTCAATCTTGCATCTAGCTTTGATTAAAACACCTAACTCTGAAAAAATTTTTGAGGCAAAACTGCTAGTTATATACCAAGTGCTGTCACTTTCATAGCCTATTCCTTCAGGCATTTTTCTATATGCCTACTTGACATAATTTGACCAATTTGTGTTATAAACTCTGTGTTTACCTTTGATAGAAGAAAACTAATATCAATTTTCAAATTCATATCTATCTCCGTGACAGATGGAAAAAAAATCCTATATCTTTGCTACCATTACTAGAATAAGAAAGCAGTGTGTGAAGAAGAAAAATATGTTTATATCCTTATATATCTCAAAATTTTATTTACAGATTTTAGTTATGCTCGCTATTATGGTGATTCTTACCTGGAATTTCAAGGCTTGCATTTGAACCTGCAAAACTTCATCCACCTGGAATTTAAGACCTATAATCCTCATGGACTTCTCCTAAATATTGAACAGAGCTCAGAAACAATGCAACATTTTTTAATTCGGCTTGTCATCAAAAATGGTACTTTGCAGGTAAGGCATCAAAATATCCCACTCAAGGAGAAGTGAATAAAAGTTAACAACTGTAAAAAATTTAATATCTTTTTCTTACTGTAGAAGATACTAAATAAAGCTATAGTGCTTTGTGACATTCTTCAGTATTTTAAGGAAAATAATTGTGAAACTTGCTATCTGTTATGGCTAATTCTTGGCTAATATGATCAATATGGCTCCCAAGAGTACACATTAAAACACAAAAATAAAAAGTGTAGATTTTGTCTTTACATGTGCTACAAATTTAGCTATTCTGTTTTATATATAAAACCTAAACCAACTGAACATCCTTGTGTGCAACTTCATAAAATTGTCTTAAGGAAGGATGTGGAATTGAGTGAATTGTTAAAGGAAAATTTACCATGTATGGGAATAGAGTATATCTTTGTTACTGTATGTCTCTGAGTAGAAACATTTTATTTCATCTATTATTTAAATCAAGTTCTACAGGATCAGAAAAAACCCCAAATATTTTCCTGGCATTCATGGACAGACAAACTAGGAATATATTTGTTTATAAGCTCTGAGTAAAGTGTGTATCGTGGTATATCTTTACCCTTGGCAAATAATTCCTTCTTTTCTGAGGAAGAGATAAAACTTGAGCTTTATTAAGAGATAGGTGGATACTAAAGAGGCTATTAAAAGCTATTAAAACAAGTTATTTTTCTCATAATGCATCTCTCATTTTCCTGCTAAAAATCTCCAAAAGTATCTCTGTGATTATATTCTTCTGTAAGGACTGTGAAATGTCTGTTAGAAACAGCATATCTGTATTATATTTGCCTTCATGTTTAAAGACCATGACCATACTAAATAGATATATAAACTGAAGATAAACAGAAAAATAAGAAAATTATCTTTTACTTTATTTTGTTTTATTGTGATTTTCTGTCTTTTATTATATTGTGACTATCTTTGTCCAGAACAAATGAGATTAGTCATGGGCAGAAAGTTATCCAAGGTTTAGAAAATGTTGACTGCTTTAAGTTCAACTTACTTGTATTCATGGTAAAGTAATGATGCAGAAAAATATTTTTCTAACATATCATAAGCGCCATAAAATATGAAAGTACTTTAATTGAAACAAATCTATTCAGGGATCCCAGTGTGCCATGTTAAAACTAATTGAATTCACTTAATCATTCACAAAGCTGGTCAATTAAATGTAGATTTAAAGCCCAATGAACAAATGGTTCTAAGCTCACAATCAAGCTACAATTACAAGTAGACAAACCATGAAATCAAGTGCTTGTTCACATTAGTATAGGAAATTAAATGGTGCTCCAAAATGCTCAAGCCTGCATGCTACATTACGTGTTTGGAAGTGTAAGGAAGCCATAAAATGGTAAGTAAAATTCACCCGTGGCCAGTGTTAATTTCAGATGGGTTGCAGATGGTCAACTTCTTTGCAAAGCAGAACCATAATATCTGATTGTACAATACACAAAGATTAAAGTATTTTCATGCAGGCTAGGAAGCATGTATGTGTACTTGTATATTTCTGATACAATAGATTTTCTGATCCACAACTTTTAATGAAACATTAGTTCTCCATGATACACATGACATCCTTCAGGTTTTTATGAAACCATTTTATGAAAACATTTATTGTTTTAAAATTCAAGTCTCTAGGCCTGTAACTGTTTCATTATTATAAATAATGTAATTAAAAACTTTTTCCCACACCTTAGTACCAGTATTTATGTGATGAAGCAGCAGAAGTCAAAAACATCACTACCACTTCTAGAGTGAACGATGGACACTGGTATAATGTGCAAATCAGGTAAGTTTACTGTTGTCTGGTTTTTTAATTGTTTCAAAGATTATAAAGGTTGGATAGTTAGTGAATTCCACAGACATCTCATTAACTATGAATGATACCTGAACATGTGCAGTAAAATCATGTTATGGCAGGCAGTTGGACAGTGCTCATCACATCCCTGATGTGCTTAGTGGAAATAAATTCATTCTCATTGAAATCATTTACCGTAACAAGCATAAACATTCAGTCAGGGAAGATGCTGTGAAGTAGGTTCAAGCTACACAGTCCACAAAATAGTTGAATTTCCAGCAATGAGAGTGTGACTAATAGAAAAACCTTAGAGCATAGATGGATAGGCAAAAGCAGAACCACGACTTTTTTTCACTGCTGTCACTGACTTACAACTCATAATAGGATATATTATTCTGGTAAAAGTAACAATACTTGCAACTGAAGGAGAATAAAATGGATAGAAAATGAGGTAGGTAGTAGGCTTTCCACGTTCTTTGTACATAGATGTATCTAATGACCAAACATCTGCGCTCATAAAATCCACAGCCTTGGAAGTGAAAGTTTGGGGTTCACTTTATAGTAAAGTTAGGCACCTAGCAAGTTCTCCAGTTGCCTAGTTCCTATTAGGTAGCCTAAAATAGATCCAGTCCTCTTGTCCAGTGAGAAGAATGCCAGCTGTCTGCTTGTCTCTCAGGAGAAAGTTACTCCTTTAAAAACTTGTGGAGGAGTGCAGAAGGAACAAAAGCCTTTTACTGGAATAAGCCTTTTGTATCTATATATATCCAAGCATTGTTAAATGAAGAACTTTTGCAGGGCAACACCATGTCCCTTTCTTTCTATGGGAAACTGTAGTGGAGCCCTCATTACTCTGTACCTTGCTGCCTCAGATGTGTCGGTGAGTAGTCAGTGAGGAGGACCACAATTTGTTACCGCATTTCAGCTATAATCTCTGTCATAATTTTTTTCCAACAAGTTAAACTACACTCAAGGTCCAGACCACACAGTAACATACACAAATTAATTCAAGGAGAAAAAGCCAGTAATCCATTGCGGTTGTGCTTATCACCCAAAAAGGGACTAATGGACACTGAAAGCAAGTGTAAGCTCCTCTCTGATCAGGAAGAAATAGAACACAGCTATCTCTATGACACTACTAAAAGTTGGATTCTCTAAAATCTATTAACATACAGAGTTCTGTTTATTTCCTAGTTATACTCCCTCTCCATATCAAAATAGAGAAAGTAGATTGGGAAATATTTTTTAGAGAAGAGATATAAAGATGATAAAGTCATTAAGCAGTTTCTGCATGAATAGTGACTAAATAATCACATAATCTGCAAGTCCATTAAAGACAACTGAGAGAGAATGCCAAAGACAGAAATCCCAAGTGGCACAGAGAAAGTAGATAAGGACCGGAAACATAAAATTTCTAGTTACTTAGCTAGTTTAAATCCATTAGAATTCAATTGTTATTTCTTTGTTGTTCATTTTAATAAAAATTTAAGATCCTGAAAATAACAAAAGTATGAATACGTGAACCCTCTGTAATGTGGGAGGCTTTAAGAAAAACTGCCTTTCTCCTGGCATTGAAGCATTAGAACAGCCATGTTATTGTCATTCCTCAGAGATCCAATAATTATACGAGCACACCTATTCCATGCATTTTACCCCAACTCCATCAAGCAGAAAATAACATGAATCTGTAAATCAGCTCGTGACAATAGCTGGAAAGAAAACCAACCTAATTTCTAGTTTTTCATTTCCTTTTGAGCCTAAAAAGAAAGAAAGAGTTTTGTTTAATTTGCAGAGAAAAGAAATTATTGCAGGACAGCTCAGGGAAAGGGCCACACTGATTTTTGTTGTTGAAGAAGAAGGAATGCCTACCATTTACAGGATTCAGGCAAATTTGTGAGCAATTAATAATTAATCATGCTACTCAAGAAGACTGGACATTGTGTTAAGATAATATTCTGTGGATTACACCAAGTCGTGTAGGAGCGTTGAACTGCTGGAGGGTAAGAAGGCTCTGCAGAGGGATCTGGACAGACGGGATCAAGGGACCAAGGCTGATTGTATAAGTCTTACAGGAAGTGGCTTAAGGAGTTTGGGCTGTTTAGCCAGGGGAAAAAGAGACTGAGAGGAGATCTTACTGCTCTCTACAACTGCCTAAAAGGAGGCTGTAGCGAGGTGGGGGTCGGTCTCTTCCTGCAACCAACAATCAATAGGACAAAAGAAAATGCTCTCAGGTTGCACTAGGGAAGGTTTAAGCTGGATATTTAGAAAAAAATATATATACACAAGGAGGGTTTTAAAGCATTGAAAGAGGCTGCCCAGGGAAGTGGTTGAGTCACCATCCCTGAAGATATTTAAGTAAGGTAGACATGGCAGTTAGAGACATGGTTTAGTATTGGACTTGATGGTCTTAAAGATCTTTTCCAACCTAAACAATTCTGTTATCCTGTAATTCTAACATTTAAAGTTTTAGTGAGGTAGATGTCAGAAGGACTTAGAGTTCCTTCATGTCATCTCATGAATTTTCAAGTGCTTGAGTTAATTTAAAAGTGTATATACTGTATATATATGCTTTACATGTTTTTTTTTCCTTTATTGACAATTAAATATATATTGTTGAAAATTAAGTTTGATAGAGTCACTCTTGAAATATATGTTACTTGTTTTATAAAGTTACCATTTCATTTAATCAACTGCAGTGTAATACAGCATAATAAAACTTAAAATAACTAGTGAAAAATTGCTGTAACTTACTCAGCAACTTTCTAGAGGTTTGCAAATGTTTAATCTCAGAGGTGATTTTCAGTGAGACAAGTAAATTAAGTTTTGAACAAAGGTATGGGAAATTGGCAACAAATGAGAACATCGGAGATACTGTAACACAGTGGATAGGCACAGAATGGGGTTTTCTTTGTTGTGCATATGTTAAGAATTATGAACAGACATTCTGGATAATAGCAATACATTTTTTTAAAGAAAATTCTAATTCTATTACTTAATGTAATCCTAATTGTTTAGAGCTCTTTTGATGTCATCCTGTGATGGAAAGGATTTTGTCTTTCCAATTCATGAAAAGCAATGAATTTCAACTACTGAAGATAAGTCATCTTCAAAGAATATACTGCCTCTACAATACCATAGTAAATGAAAGAAAGTAGACTTAAAAGTAGTGAGTGCTGTGTAATACAAGTTTAAATACAGTGAAAATTAGATAGTGATAGTATTTTCCTTTTCTGCTTATAGGGGAACATTTTACTGCTTTCTTTATCCCACATAAATAATTCCTGGTGTAAATAAAAGAAATGTCACACAGTCTAATGTTTGCAAATAAACACGCATATTACTGTCAGACAATGTGCTTTATCCAGTTCTCATAGTTCACCATAATATTCATGCTAAAAGTAAAATAGCAGCATTGCTGAAGTACATTTTTCATGATGATGGAATATTGTGACTACAAAAATTGTCATAATTTCATAAATTTTGATACAGTATAAGGGCTGTATTTGCATCAAAATCTGGGATAGCTTGAATAATTTGGGTTAGAATATAACTTTTTGCATCAGATTGGTCTAGTTTAATGCATTGGCTGTTAAAACCAACACTGCCAAAGTTTGCTTCAGAGCAGTGCCTGAGAGTTCCATTTTATGTGCGAACTACTATAGTTTTTTACAAAATCTGTTAATTTAAGTTCATTGCAGCTGTTTCACTCACATTTCTTACTACTGTTTTGGTTTTTTTAAGAATGGTAGCAGGGAAGTGAAAGAGCTACAGTGAAAAATTAATATGGGCAATATCCCCCAAGGATTAGATTACTGCAGGGTATTACAAAGGAAAGGAAATGTTAGACTCAAGCACTGGAAAGTTTACACGTTTGGTTTGTAGTGAAGATACTGTTACCTTACTGGCAATGCAGGGGATGTTCTACCACAATCTTTTCATTCCAGCCTTTATAAGACTGCCTCCATTAAGTGCTTTAACGTTTTTCTTCTTCAGTCTTTGTCATCAAAACAAGTTGATAAAATAACATGTATTGCAGAAACAAGCCAAACTGCAGCAGCAATATCAGAAATTTGCCTTTTCTTGGTCCACTATTCTCCATTTCAGTAAAAATTGTTTCAGTACTGATAAAAGTAGTTTCCTCAATTACCTATAAAATATTTTTATTGTAATTTTAGTCTCAGATCACAATTGTTAATTTGCTTTAGCAAATGTGTCCACATATAAATTGATTGTGCAGTAGATGTCGTGAATACAACTTCATTCTTTAATATGAATCTAGCCCCTCTGAAATTTTGTTAATTGTCCAAAATATTAGGATTAGAAATCTGGTATAGATGCTCCATCAATTTAGAAACTGACTGCAAAATCTGGCATTTGCTTTTCAAAGGATGTATTATTCCTCTCCTTTAACTCCTATTGTTTGTAATTTGAGCTTTGCACTACTTAGCTATAGGACTTTTGATGATTGACTGTCTTGCTTTTGAGATGTAAAAGTTTTCTGACTCCTCTAGTCAGAAAAAGATCTTTCTAATCATGCCATAATGCAACATATGCTCTCTCAGGAGCTTGTATATTGCTTGTTTATGACAGCTTTTTATGAAGGTCTGAGATTATCCACATGGTGCAAAGTATGCTGTATTTATTATTCCTCAGAACATGCTACAAACCTCATATTTTCTCTAGGGCTTTCAAGCAGGTAAGATAAGCAGATGATAGATAAAATGGTTAGCAAATCCTGCAGATGTTTCTCTGTTTGTTTGTCTTTGGTTCTTTTTATTTCACTTTTATTGTAAATTCCTATGCCTATTTTATCACAAAGGTACAGAACTTTGACCTTCATTTTCAGCGTAACAGCATATAGGTGAAGAAGTCATCTATCTGTTGTTTCATGTACCATGTGTCAGATATTCTACTTAATGAAAACATGCTTAATGGGTCGTGTCCTCAAAAACCAAAGTCACAAAATATTATTAGCAATTACTGCTGCTTAATTAGAGAAGTGTATGCAATATTTATAAAATGCAGTAAGAAATACATTCTTGATATAAAATAGCTTTAATGTCTTCATTTTCTCAGCCTCTCCAAGGAAGATGTCAAAGGACTTGCATCACCTGCAAGAAGTTTAAGTACTTGGACATAGCAGAGTTAAGCCTGTTTTATCTTTGTTACCAATACAAAAGATTTAGGAAGTTGTTGGACCCCTAAACTGGCTATTGACAGGGTCCTCACAAACATACTTTCTTAGCCATGATTATGTTGGTCTTTTTTTCAGTCCCCCCTAAAGTGCCTAGTGTAAAATTAGGGGTGAATGATATAAAACACAAGTACTGATTTATCTCATAATTTCTAATTTTTATGTGGTCTGAAGCTTTCCTGAGATCAATGGAGCTTACTTGGAAAAAGTCCAGTTTATTACATTTAGACCAATCTATTTATGATGTATTAACACTAGTAATAAAAGGACATTTATATTCTCTAAATTCCACTGTATCTTAAGTCCTAAGTAGGTTATATCTGCGACTTAATGCCCAATATATCATTGCAGAGATGCTAAGTCAATGAAAACAAACTGGTTTGAGAATACAGATTAAAAATGCAGGCATTTTCATTGAATATGGAATGAAAATTATTAGAACTTTGGAAATATTGATACTGATGTCAAGACCTGGATTTGTAAGGTGAAAAATAAGAATGAGTTGATCATGACATGTAAAGAAAATTAGAAGTATTCTTTTTTCATTTTGGTTTGGGGTTTCTGGACAGAGATAAAGAAATTTAATGTGAAATGCTTATGGTAATTATTGCAGAGTTGAACAGGAAGAATGAAGAATATCCCCCCAAAAAGGTATTATGAAATACTCCAGAAAAGAAAAAGATACTGACTTTGCAACAGCAAAGACTGACTATTGGCACAAGCAGTTCAAAAAGTGGAAAATTAATTTCTAGGAGCTGAAGATTTCTGTTACACAATCACATGATTACTGCCCACTAGCAGAGCATGACAGTACCACAGAAATGGTAATTCTGGATTGAACAAGGGAATCAAAGTAGATTCTGGTTTATGAACTATGAGACTGAAGCCATATAAGAAAAAAAACCCACTAAATAGAGGAAAAGTTTTGAAATCTTGCTAGTCAGAATATATGTTTTCCAGTTCATTCTGCTATCATGCACAGTACATTTAGAGAGAATTAATTTGATTTTAATCCTTTCATGGATAAGCAGAAGGGGAACCAAGCCAATAATACTCCCTCCTGTAAGGGAATTTTATTTTTCACTTTATCCCATAATACTTTATATTTTAAATGTATTTTAATGTATCTTTCTATTTGGAGGTCAAATTTTTAAAATAAATGGTGCTTCTTAAGTATAAATGTTCAATCAATAATGGTTTTCAGCTCATATGATGTTTTTCTCCAAGAACCTAATATAAGGGAGCTTGCTACAGGCTTGTGGTGGCTGGAAAGCCTTTCAGAGGAAAAGGTCTTGGGGGTAGTGGTCAGTAGTGGCTGAACAAGAGCCAGCCTGTGCCCAGGTGGCCAAGAAGACCAACAGCATCCTGGCCTGTATCAACTGTGGTGTGGCCAGCAGGGCCAGGGCAGGGATTGTCTCTCTGTACTCAGCACTGGTGAGGCTCGAGTGCTGTGTCCAGTTCTGGGCCCCTCACTGCAAGAAGGACATTGAGGGGCTGGAGCGAGTCCAGAGAAGGGCAACAGAGCTGGTGAAGGGTCTGGAGCACAAGTCCTGTGAGGAGTGGCTGAGGGAGCTGGGGGTGTTTAGCCTGGAGAAAAGGAGGCTCAGGCTACCATTTCTATCTACGCTAACATTTCTACAATTTCTTGGGTTTAGATATTCAGACCAGAAGGGAACACTTATTTGACCACCAACGAACCACTGTTTTGACCTCTGCTCTGTCATAAATGACAATATTTTTTCGAGAAAACAGTAGACTTCAGTTAAATCAAGCTCTTCTATTTCTTACATATTTTCCTAAGATACACTTTGCTGTGGTCACCTCTTTCTAAACCCACAACGTTGGTGAGCAGTTTATATATATATGGATCATTCTTTCTGGCAAACCCCAGCCAGGACTTCAGTAAAAAGCTGAAAATAAAAGGTGAGTAAAGACTCCCTTCTGACCCTGCTAACCCTGTGTCTCAGGTATGTGACCCTAACAGAGCAAGCAGTGGCAGACATATGAGAGGTGTAATTCACTCTCAGCTCAAAGATCTTTTTATTTGCTAGATATCCTTTCACCACTCTGTTATTTGAGACATGTCCCAGAGAATGGAGAAACAAAAATATTTAGCCAGTTCTGTACTGGGAGAAAAATGTTTTTAGGCACTACACATTGCATCCAGAAGCCTGAAGGCATAAATTTTTATTGTCATCGTACTGCAGCAGATATGAGGCAGCATGAGTATTTGAAAGATGATGCAAGTAATCCTTTTCTCCACTGAATAAAGAGAGATATGCAAAGAACAATACAACAGTATAGCAGTCTTGTTTGCTCAGACAGTGCTGTGTGAATACTGTACACTGTAACTCCTACTTAGTAAGAAGGAAGCTAACTTTCCACTTTTATCCCACATGATTCCCTTTCAGTCAGAGTTATCTGGAGGCAGGGAGACTGCACCTCTTCTGAAAGCAAATAAGCTTTTTCTCCCTGAAGGGCAGGGTGGAGTTTGCAGAGAGTCTGCAGCAACAGCAGACAGAGAAAATCCTGAAAAAAAAAGCAGAGTCTGCCTGTTATAGGTGGCAAGCACAAAGATGAACCTTGTAAGGCCATGGAAGGAAGGAGATTTTGTTTTGGATCAACTGTATATCATAAAGAATTTATTCAAGTTAGAGAATAAATTTGGCTGCAAGGCTTTTATTTAATCTATCACACTTATTGCTACATTTTCAGTATTAAAAAAATCTTTTTAAAGTCCCGTTTTCATGTGTGCTGAATAAAGTTTATCTTTAAAGAGGGGGCTCATTTATGTCTTTTTGGAGAAGTCACTTTAACAAAAGGGAGACAATTCAGAATGCCTTCAAGGGGAGACTTTGGACCTCAGGAGGCTTGGTTGTTTTTACCATGTTTAAACCACTTTATTCTCCTTCTTTCTCTCTTTGGCTACTGACTAATGTTGCTGGGGCTTATATAGAGTCGTTTGCCTAAGCTGCCAGTCAAAGCACACCTATAAATACACAAGAAATGCCAGTGAGATAATCCAGGCTTCACAATATCTACTCTACATATTCACAGCCCTCCACTAACTTCAGAATTTCTCTAAAATGTTAGGTTGAAGCTTGTCTTCTTAAAATAATTAATTTAATTTTCTTTCAGAAACAAGATTTCTGTGAGTAAACAATCATGGTGTTATACCGCTGATGATACATGACCATACTCCTTTTGAGCATTGTGTAGCAAAGATCTCAGTTCTATATTGCCAGACATGGCAGAGTACCTTCTGCCACTCTGAAGTCACTTTAGCAATTACTTTCTTTATTCAGCAAAAACTAAGATTTCACAAAGAAAGAAATAGTGAAAATGGACAAAACCTAGAAATTATGACAGAGAAACTTGACATTAATATTTTCATTTCTTCCAGTTAGTTTCCAGAAATTGAGAATAGTGAAAGTAGACTTTCTTCTTACATATCTGTCACTGCTTACATAGCAGTCTCTTACAAAACCCTGCACTGATCAAATCTTCTAATAAAACAAAAGTTTAAAACTTAGTGCTCTTTTTTGTAGCTAAATAATATTTAATGTTAAAAAAATCTTAAGTGAAATCAAAACCCATCATGAAATCAAAGCTTAATATGTTGCACATGTTTTTTAAATTTCCAGAGTGGCTGTTTTTCCCAAACTTCTTATGAGTCAACAGAGAATAAGCCACTGCCTTTTCCTAACAATGTCATTGAACACAATGGATTAAATTATACAAAATTGATCATAATAACAGTTAATAGTGATTTAATACCGCCAATTAGTTTGATACAAACTGTTGTTTTACAACCTCTTTAAGATAAAAGCTTACTTAGTTATGCCACATCTAGGATGCAAATCACATTCTACACATTCTCAGAACTCTACCATCAAAGGAGACGCTCAGACATTAAAATTTAGAATCTTGAAAGTGACAAATCTGGGTATAGTGATGTATTCTTACTCAGATTATTTAACTAAATAAATGCTTAAAATATTTCTGTCACTTTCTTTTGCTTTGTATCTCAAAAGAGATCATTAGTGTCACTTATAAGAATGTAAATTTTCTACTTAATCTTCTGAAACAACTTATCGCAGGGACAGAAACATAAAAACAGTAAAATAGGACTCTAATAATAGTCAATAATATGTCAAACTTAGTTCTTTATTATCTTCTATGGAACACCAAAGGTTACTTATGGTTACTAAAAGTGGGTTCAGTGTTCTATGCATGCTTTGGCCACATGTCACAAGCATGGAACTGGTATTAAGGAGAACGCATACACGGTACAGAGACCAGAAATAATGTTGGCCTGCAGAGTCAATGTAAATATGAATTCCCACAATGACATCATCTTATTCAACACAGTCTTTCAGTTTCACTTAAAATTAGTGCTGCAAGTATAGATCCAACTCTAAACTTTCTACTCTCTGAATACCTGAATACAGTACTCTCTCTTGAACCAAGCTTTTCACTAAGTGACTCTTTACTTATATCTACATCAAGTTTAAATAATTGCATATTGTTTTATAAGTTTTTTTTCTGTAAGTAGTATCTATGGTTGGTATGATGTGAGCAACAAGAAACTTGAAGCAGGAAACTGCAAAGGCAGAAAGGGCCAGAGGCATAGATTATTGGCTTTTTCTCTAGTTATATCTATAGTAGTAAATAAAACTGAAATCTGAAAGCTATTCTCTGGACCTGAGGACAGCTGGCAGGTCTCAGGTCATGTCTGTAAAAACACTTAGGGTAAAATGGTTTGGTAACATGAGTTTGGAATGATTCCTGAAATGCACTAGCCAGTGAATATTTGAGCTGCAGAATTGCAGGTAATAGATCACTTCAGTGGTAACTGTAACAGGAACAGTGATGACTTTGTAAAAATCTGGATGATTCTATGTCAGGATTTGAAATCATGTTGTGGACCTATTTAGTGTAGTAGTGTAAGTGTAACCTCTGTGTAAAGAAAAGGGGGTACTGTATTTATTTATTAGACTATGAAACAACGTTTATTTCCTCCCTCCCCCCCCTTGTGTTATTAGAGAAATTTATGTCATTAGCTTCATGGTTCTTATTTGTTTAGTTAAATCACACTCTAAGACCAGACCAAGAAATCAGCTTCAGGCTCAGGAAATATGAATCTGCTGTCAGAGGGAATGAGAAAAAAATATGTTATTGACTCATTAGTTCATCTGCAACATGGAAGTGTTTGTCACCTGGTCTCTCAGTAGGGCAAAGTCAGCACCAACAGATGTGCGCAGCCTAAAATTATGCATCTTACTGCAGAGTGAAAATGTAATGACTGTGAGTGCATATATTCTATCTAAATAAATCTACTGCAGGTAATAAGAGATTCTGCCCTATTCTGTAAATGTTATTAGTATGGGGTTGCAGGGCTTTTCTTTGCTGAAGGAAGGTGTCTCAGGATTGTAGAACTGGTAGGTAATTCAGGCCAGAAGGGACTTCAGGAGGACTTTAGCCCAACCTCCTGCTTGAAGCAGGGCCATCCAAGAGGTCAGACCAGGTTGCTCGTGACTTAATTCAGTCAGATTTTGAAAATCACCGATGTTGAAAACTGCACAACCTCTCTTGAGCAGAGAGATCCAGATGTTCCATTCCTAAATATCCTTGAAAAGCCTTAAAGATTTCAAAACCAGTGCTGACTCAAAACTGATCCCACCTGTTAAATGTGCCTTAAGCAAAAGTATCTCTTAATTGTGGGTGACAGTAAGTTTATTGTTTTGTTGCAATTTTACAAAAATAAACATTCTACTGCAAGGAGCAGTGTGAGTATGAAACCAGAAAATGTAAACTTCCAGATACTGAGTGAAAAACAAGTTGTCTTTTTTTTAAGCCAAGAAATCTGTAAATCATAATTAAACATAATGAAAGTGAAATATGTTCTCAAATTTAATTAAACAATTGCCTTCAATAAAAAAGGGGAACTTAGAG
Source organism: Atrichornis clamosus (assembly GCA_013400975.1). Lineage (NCBI taxonomy): Eukaryota > Metazoa > Chordata > Aves > Passeriformes > Menuridae > Atrichornis > Atrichornis clamosus. The sequence goes on from WBMZ01008264.1 coordinate 46,358, forward strand.
ATTATTTCTTTTTAGAATACATGATAATAAAACTTCTTTACTTCTGATGTTTCATTACTCATATTTCATAGAGATGTTTCAAAATACCTTGTTGCTTTTGTTTAATAGACTGAATGCTAATATTACATCCTAAATAGTTCAATGGTATTAGTGAATTTTTTATTGTTGTTTAGCATGGTCATTCACATTCAAAGTGAAATTTCTTGACACAGGTGAAACTTTCAATCTTGTTTCTTGAACAAAAGATTTCCCTTTTCTCTTAGAAAAATGCAGGTTAAAGAACTTTTATTTCCAGCAAGGCTGCACAGCATGACTGACTCAATACTTTTTCTGAACATCCCCCTTCCCCTCCTCCTTTTCCACCATTTGTTTTGTTCCCTTTTTACCATTTTATGATAATCCTAAAAATATCATTTAATCATCACAGAAAAATGTCAAAAAATAGGGACATTATGTAAAAGGATTTGGATTTCATACAGACATTGTCATGTTTAGGTACTGTTATCCCAACAGTTATCAAATTATTGTCTGACCTTTCCATCCTTCTAACCTGCGAGGCATCAGGGATGGATTTAGTACTCTTTAGACAGAATTCATCTTCAGGTTATAATTACTAGGCCAGTATTTAATCACTACCTTTGTGTGATTACAAATGAGAAAACTGTGAACTATTACTGCTGGCTTGGACTGAGGCACAATTACTGGTAGCTTACCCAGCAAAAGTGCTTGAGAGTTGCTCTATGCATTTCCACATTTAAAATTATGCAAAAAGCCCTGTCATCTTACTTGACCTTTAAAGCACCCAATGTGCTGATTGTAGAAAAAGTGTTTTAAAAGCCTGATGGAAATTTCATAGAGTGCATATATGACCCAGTGATTGTATCATCAGCAAATGCTAAACAATAATGGTTTAAAGTTGTTACTCTAATTTGGCCAGACCCTGCTAGATTATCAAACACAATCAGAGGTGCATGGCTGACATTCTAATAAGCTTAGGGCAAAGCATGCTTTGAATTGCATTAACTCGTTTTCTGACATTAAACACTGGGAATTAATATCAATTTTTTTTTGTATATGCACACAAAAACACTTTTACATATCAATAATATAAGCTGTTAAGGGCAAGCTAACAAACATGTCTAAAGCTAATGTGAAAAGAACATCAATAAGGTCTATGTGTGACAGAACATACATGGTCATGTAAGTAGTTACAACTTTAACATCTCAAAACATGCAGTAGAAATAGAAATTTTAAAAAAGAGAAAAAGTCTTTTGAGCATCTGTAGTTCACTTAGCCCATCTGTCGATTAGTTAAAATAAAAAGCCTGTTGGTTCCCTTCCTGACCCTCTTCCACTCCATCTTAAGAGTTATGCTACATTAAAACAAGTCTGATTTTAAAGATTTCAGAAATATTGCTATCTTATTATTCTACTTTTATTCATAATTACAGTATCATTATCTCAGGAAGACAATAAATTGTAGATATTTACAAAATCATATTTTTTTCCTCAGAACTCTCACTGCATCTTTCTTCTGTAGAATGAATATATCCAAGATGTCACACTGGGTTGAAGCCTAGTAATTAATACTGCTTGATCATTGCAAATAGAGGTATAGAGAATGTATGTACCAATTACACACATTATCAGCAAACTTCCTTTGTAAGCCAGTAATGAAAATGGTGGGTTGCAGAACATTGAGTGTGTGCTTAGACACACAGACAATGTATAATATCCACAAAACATTTCTTTCCTTGATTCTAGATACATTTAACTCCTTTTTCTCATTCATGTTAGCTATAAATTATCAAGTTAAAAAAAAAAACTTGAAGGGAGAACACAAACATTCCCTGAACCAGTCCATTAAGATGTTATTTTTTAGTACAGAGGTGCAAATCCCCAATTTATTTTCTTCTTTATTGTTGATTTTAGCAACAAAACAAAATTTTGTATTCTTCATCTGAAAGTATTTATTATAGGACGGACTGGCCATTTTGCTTACAAAAACATTTATAGGCCTTTTTGTAAATACATTTCCCCATGTTTGCATATTTTTCTGAAGTATCTCAAACCAGAATTATATGGAAAACATAGAGAACTGTTTGCAGATGTTGCTAATGTTAACTCTCCAAGTGTAAAACCCTTTATACATTATCATATGAGGTAAATAGTGACAAAAGCTTCCTATGCTCTTTTTAGAAGAATTTTCAGAGTATAATTTTGCATAGTCAGAGATAAATGGAATTTATACTTTAAATGTGGCATCCTATTCAAACTTCTGTTGGTTTGTTTGGGGGGTTTTGTTGGTGGGGTTTTTTGTTGATGTTTTATTGGTTGATTATAGGTTTTGGTTTTAGTTTTTGTTCTGTTTTTTTTTTTTGTATTTGTGATACCTGTATTACAAAGGCACTTGAATATTTTTGAACATAGAGCTGATTGATTTTTTTCATGAACACAGAGGATAGGCCAGAAGAAATTTCTGCATGAGAAACTGGTTTAGTTCTGATATTTCTTCACTGTGCTTTCTTACATGAAGATAAAGTGATTGCTGCCAGTTTTTTATTGGAATGTAAATGACCTTTGTATCATTAAAAAAATTGAAGGAAACCAAATTGTTTGCTTAGAACCTTCTGTTTATTGTTGAGAATTTATACATGTTGTTAACGGTAACACTTTTAAGAGGGTGTGTGGAGAGGGGAAGGAAATGGGAATGTGTATATTAATTTCAGGGCCTAATATTACTGACTTCAGCTTCAGGAATGATCCTTTTGAAGATAAGTATTATAGATTATTAGAGTACCTCTGCACTTTCTAAAATACAGTTTGTTTTACATTGCTTTTGTGGGTTATATTTTGTGTGTTTGTGTGTGATGAGAAAGAGGGATATTTAAAATATTTCAGGTCAATAGATGTATTTTTTTCAAATTACAGAGCCTTCTTGTTATTGTTAAAAATTGTCTAATTTTTTAATTCAGTCACTATTATGTGCTTTGGCTTATTTAGCAGTTACACTGCCCAGATTTACCATATGTCTTCATTTTAATGGAAGCTCAAACCCCAAAGACATGCCAACTTACAGCTTGTTAAACAGCTTCTTTTAAATTTATAGTTCTATAATATAACACAGCTATTTACTTGATCTTCTTTCCTTGATGGTTTAGTGACAGCCTAATTAATTTGTCAGACAGACAGTAATTTAAAAAACATATAGTGGTAAAATGTGCCTTTTTCTGAATTTATGCAGGCAAGACATGATACCATGTGAAGCAGAAATGTCAGTCCTGAAGTTATCTTCAAATACAAGTATAACTAGAAATTTCTGGTCCAGTTCATATTGGCTTGAAACAGGATCCATATTTGTTGGTGGTTTGCCTCATCGTTATGCAGCACAACAGGTATCTTTTTTATTATTATTATTGTTTTTTTTTTTTTTTGTTATTTTAGGAGTGGCATGTTGAATAGGATATAACTGAAGAGATGTAAACCATGTAAAAAATAAAAATTACCTACAGCTTTTTGAGGGTTGCATCTAAGGGGTGAAAATGATCCCTTGCAGAGTATTGCTCGTGTGTGAGACTTTGGTCTTATAGCATTATAGTCTAAAGTTATGATCTGAAATTCTATTTGCCTTAGAAGGCAGAGTAAAGGAGAAAATAAGATCAAACTTAGAGGAGGTGCCTGTTACCTCAGGTACTAGTTCTATGATGATGTGAAAAGTATAACTGCACTGGGTTCCAAAAGGAAGGGGGCTCTGTTTGCATCCTGTGTTAGCACAGAGAGGTGTGTGTAAGAATGGACCAAGCAAGAGAAAGTTAACCTGTGAAACTGCATTAGCGAATGAAAGGTATGGCACAGGAGCTGGAACTGGTGGAGGTCTGTATGCAGCCAGGGTAACCACGTATGCAGGGGTGAGAAGCAGTATGCAATGGGGCTAGTACAGAGCTAGGGGAGACGAGTACTCACAGGGTCATGCAGAGAGTTGGAGACAAGTGGATCATTACCCAGTTGTTCTTATTGAGGATTTTGGCACTATTGTCACAGCAGTGTATAATTTTTTTTAAGTTAAATTTTTAACATAAGGTGCCGGTGGTCTCCCCAGTCACAAAACTCCGAGTCAGTCTCTGACTTTTGCTTTTCTAAAGCCAGCCTGTGTTGCTACCTGGAATATTTAACTCTCTTGTCTCATTCCCAAATGTGTTTTCAGAATGTAAAGCTGTTCACCATTACATAGCAAAGACTATCTGTGAGTGTTTGTATGTTTTTCACATGTAGTGAAATAAACAAAACTGTTAGCACTGAGTTGGTGTAGAGCAGGTCTCATTTATCTGGGCTGTGATCTCCGGGTAGCTGAGACCTCACAACTGTAGCAAAGTTAATCTGCAGGAGTTTGGTTTCACACTGTGTACAGCAAAATCATATAGTCAGAGCTGGACATATGTAGCCTAAGTTTTCATTTTTTAAGCCATACTTTTGGGTAGGCTTCTCCCTGTGACAATTGATTTAACCTTTTTATTTCTATTCCATTCTTCAGTAAGTGAAGGCAAATAGAGTCATTTCAAGCACCAACATGTTTTTGATGCTGCTGCTCTAATGCAACATTTCTAGATTGCTTTCACCTTATAATAAATTGCACAGAAATCAATGATGTGACAAGGCTGTTGAAATCCAACTTAAAAATTCTTACAAGTAGGTGTTTTATAGGTTGTAAAATATTCAGCCAGAAGTGTGCTTCTAAATAGCTCATATTGACATTAAAAGAACACAACAAGTAGTATTCACAGTTATACAATTTTTCCCTTAATTCAAATGGTCATACACAAACTATCCATTCATCACAACAAGTAGTATTCATAGTTATACAATTTTTCCCTTAATTCAAATGGTCATACACAAACTATCCATTCATCTGGAATATTTTATCCTGAGTTGCATATAAAATTTTACTTACTACAAAAATGTATCTTTGAGAAATGTTCTATACTAATGAGATATAAGAAAGTTACATTTTCAATGTTTAAATGACCTGTCTTCTAGAAGCTAAGAGAAATTTTTTGGGGATACCCCAAAGAATTTATAGTGAAGGCTTAGGAAGTTCAATTCATTTAGTGTATTTAAAAGCAGGTATAGAAGCAATTTGTTTGAGGAATATAGTAATAATGTGTATATGAGAATGAATTTTGAGATGATAAATAGCTCTTCACTAGCTAAAGGCCAAATAAAATCCAGAAAAATAAATTTACTTTAGGGAAGTTCAAACAGCAATAAAACACAGTGGTTTAAGGGAAATTTACTGCTAAAAATTTTGCATGTATATGTGTTGGATTGTCATATCAACATGGGCTTTATTTCTTTGAGGATGTTGCAGTTCAATTATTTTCCTAATGCAGGATTAATAGATGAGATGTTGTGGTCCATGCTTGTTATCTAAATTAGGTAATAGATGTGGCACATGTGCAAGTGCTCAAGCTGGTGATACTTAACCTCTATTAGTACTTGAAAAGCATATGTTCCTCTAACTTCCCCAAAAAGCAAAAATGCATCCTCTACTCTCGGTTTTCTCTCCATTTTTCCACTGAGCTTTTTTGCAGGTCATTTCTTTCTGTTTGAGATGATCCCAGCTTTTTATTTCACTTCTATTTCTTTGCTTGTTTGTGATTTTTGTGTTCATTTTAATCTTAGTATTTCATTTTGCTTCATTTTTACATTTTTGTAGCTTTAGGCAAGTTTAATTTTCCTTCTCTTCTCTGTCAAGGTCCGTAGGTTCCAAGCCAAATATAGTCTGTAAAGGCTATTTTTTCCCTTTTGTCAGGGAATGGAGAACTGTGTGTCCAAGTACTCCTTATGTGGGCTTTTCAACCCCAGCAGTAGGAAACCACTCCAGAAAGTTACTTTCCTACTTTTAGACTCAGGCAGTCAGCCTTCTATTGTAAAACCTTCATCATGCCTGAAACAGAACAGGTCTGTTTCTGACCTTCGTCCTGCAGTTTGCTTCAAGGGAGATTTCTGCTCCAGCTGAGACTCAGCTTTTTCTGACAAGTGCTCTGATCGCTCTTGGAGTCAAGTTTGATAACGACCCTTGTGATATCTGTAGTATTCGCCTAATAATACATTGCCTTGTTTTAGCTCGTCTCTCAAAGGAGTAGTTCACTCTGCTGTTGGCTTTCCTGTCTTCCAATAATGTAGAAATTGCAGAGAAGAGTGGCTTCAGACTTTAGACTCCGTTAGTGTCTGACTTAACAGGAACTTCTAGTTGTCAGTACCAGAAAGTGTTGACACAGTAGTCCCATCTTACTGGAATTGGCTTACGTTACCATTAATTTAGAGTCTAGATTCCTCTTCCTTTCATTTTGAGTGAAGTTTGATATGATCTATGAAGCCCTAAGGGTAAAATACTGTGTTCTCAGATGATTTCCTATATATTTTCCTAATTAGCTCACAAATGTCCGTGCAATTTTCCTGCTTTTCTTTTTTTTTTTTGTATGTTTGTTATTCGGTATTCCTTAGAGTCAGAGTGCCCTCAACATGTAAGCCAAGGTGCAGCAATTCTACCGATTTCTGTAGTTACTGCCACAACTCTCTTCAGGAGATCAGAGCCTTACCCTCAAGCAGAGATGTATTTAAAAGAATATCTGTGACATCTGGGGAAGCAATGCTGTAATACCCAGCAGATTTCTTCACTGTTCAGAAGCTCTCAGACCTCCCAGATCTCAGTGCCTGTGGCGGTGGTTTGTGGGGAGAAACACTAGAGCAAGATAAAGTTATAGATGACTTAAGTAAACCAGACATATAGAGTACCATGGATCCTCATAGGATGCTTACAGGTGTGCACCCATGGCTGATGCTATCACGAGGCCACTCTGCAGTAACTCTGAAAGCCTAGAGCAACCAGAGAAGGTCCCTGATGGCAGGAAAAAGACAAAAGTGATGTCATGTTCATTGTCAAATAGCCAAGGAGGAAGATGGGTAACAGTGAGCTGGTCAGATCAACGGCACAACTCTGTTCCTGAGACAAATATAGAAACAAATGAAGGATGAGAAGGTCCTTGGGAACAACTAGCATGGATTTGTCAAAGGAAAACTTCCTGTTGAGAGTACTGGCTCTGTGGACAAAGGCAGGGCAGTGGAAAATCCTTACTTTGTTTCTCTGACTCATCTTCACTCCCCGCTCCTCTCTCTGCTCCATCTAAGTGGCACAGAGGATGGGAAATGGGGGTTGTATTCAGACCATAACGGTTTGTCTCTGCCACATCTTCCTCCTACACATCTACTGCTCTCTGATCTTTGAGACCCACAGGCCAGAGATGGAGTAAGTATTTGCCTTGGTGTGAATTCTAAGGGATCTGAAGATATGGGTAGAAAACAAGGTACCACATACATGCACTGCAACACCTTGAAAAAATTCATCCAAGTTCAAGCACTGTAATCTGTTTCATGAACAGCAAGAAATTGTTTTTATGACTCTGTAAATTGTCCTTTGCAAAGTTTAGTGGATTCATCTCACAGTGTAGGAAGGCCGAGCTGAACATTCAGGAAGAAAGCTAAACTATAAATATCTGGCTGGCAGACATCTTGTCCTGCTCTCTCTACATAGTGAAAAACTCCTCTTTTGTTCTGTGTCAGCTTTGTTTATTACTTATTTTTATATCCTGCCCTATTTCTTTGATGAAGAATATAATGGGTGTACTTTAAACTTGTCACAAGTAAATGGCAAAATCAGTTAAACAGTTAAATAGCATCATCTTTTTAAAACATTTGGTGTTTAAAGCTGTTTATGATCACTGGTTTTTAAGACATAAAAATCAAAAAACAGAGGAAGAGAAACTAAATTACACACAGAAAAAAACCCCTTTTCAATCAGAAATTGGAAAAAAAAATCTTATTTCTGAAATCTCAAGACATGTTTCAGAATAATTAATTTCATGCTAGCTTTAGTATCGTTAATTGTTTACAATAGCTTTTTCTCTGCAGAGAAGGTTGGTACACTCAAAGGGAGATTAAAGATTGTTTTCAAATACCTACAGCAGCAGTTGATTGCAGTAATACTGTTATTTCTGCTGCTATAATTGCTACAGTAATTTATATTTCTAGACTTAATAGTATTTTAGTATTGAGAATGTCATTATATCTTCATATTCCTTTTCAATGCAAGGAGTTCTCTATATTTAAACTTTGCAAGTATTAAAACAGGGAAGTTTCAGAAGGAAAGGAAGCTACTGTACCAGGAGAGCTATCTTCCAAATAAAGATAAAAGATTAAGTGGAATGTGTGCAAATATATATGTGGACATCAGTACGTTACCAATGGGAAAATGGCAACAGATAAGTGAGTGATGCACTCAGGATCATAGTGTGTTAATGTTGTATCTAAGGTGACATGGAAATCATTATACATCTAAAGACTCTGACTAGGAGACCATAGTAGTCTAGAGGGCATGTACTTCAAATACAAATGCATAAAATACTCTGTGCATATATAAGAACACATAGTTTTCCTATGACAAAGAGATAATGTGGTATCACAATCATAAGAACTGCCCAGTTTAAAGATATTCTCAGGTATATCCATATGTAGATTAACATGTTTTAAACCTTTTAATAACCAACTGCTAAAACATACAAAATTGCATTCTTTTAATTACTCATCCACAGAATTCAGTGGCATCGAGTGAAGAAATGGATAATGTGAAACAGGTGTTACAAAATACAGAATCAGACCCTTAATTTGGAATGATCTGAAAACAGTTTGCTGTATGTTACAGCTGCTGTGCTTCCATTGACTAAAGCAAGAGTAACCCCTCTGTAACTGTCTAGTTAGACACAGTTTATCATCTATTTCCCTTGCCAGAGCATTGCAAAGCAGTGGGAGAATTTAATACAATCTATGCATAGTGATTTAGATTTGATTATCTGACATTCACCTTATCTGTTACAGCTTGGGCTCTGACAGTAACTTTCATGTTATAATTTAAAATAACATTATATGTACATGATGCTTTACAATCCTGCTACAGTGGTCACAGGATGTGAGAAAATTACAGTGGTCCTGACCCAGTTAACGCTCCCTGAGCTGCAGTGTTCAGCCTGAGCAGATTCCTGGGGAAGCCAACAAAGGAAAGAACGTGCAATCTGTCATAGGCTGGCACGGCATACTAGACTGTTACATGGCTGCAACTGCTTGCTATAGTGATACAAGGAAGAGTGGGTAGTTTGAAATCTTAGAGGGGCCAGTTCTTGGACCCCTGCACGTTTCCTGTTGTTTCACAGCACATCTGAAATTTTCATACTTAATTATGATTAAAAATCATATATTTTGTAAAACCATTTTTTTTGGCAGACTAGTTATAGGGATTTTTTTTCATTAGATCATAAATCTGTTCAGGAATTGTTCAAAGGATATTACATATTTGATATAATTTAAAGAATTATCTCCTCCATGAGTTTGAGCTCTAGCTCACAACAAAGGGGAAGCCAGTTGCCAGGCATTAGCCTTCACTCTAGGTAGAGTGAAATATAAGTATTTAGCTTGTAGTAGCTACACACTTGAGTTTAAGATTCTGCTGTGTTACAGAAAATGAAAATGAACAGCACTGATTCCTTTATCCAGCTTCTCATTGTGATTTCAGTGTTACATTGCTGAAACTGTGAGTTGTTCCTGTTTGTATCAATTCCAGAATCTGTATTTTTCAAAAAAGGGATTAAATTATTTATCCTTGTATTTGTGCTGCTCTCTTTTAATTCGACTTTCCCTACACACCTGTAGAAGATAATACATCTTCTAAGTCTGCTCTGTTGTCAGGTTTGTGATTACAATATTCAGAAAAGCTTTTTCAGATTGTTTGTTGATTTGTAATGTATTTTACTTCCTGTAGAGCATCTGTCTTCTTTTTGAATCTTGACATGGCAGCCTTAGATCCTGACAAGTATTTACTTTCCAATGTCCAAGTTAGGATATGTTCTGTCTTTCCATCACCTGAATTCTTATATTAATTAAGAGCACCCCTTATTGTTCCTCAATCTATTTTATGTATTTGTGCACTTTTATACACTAAATAGATAGTTGTCATATCATGAAAAATACTTCTGCATGTCAGTGTTTCACTGGCTGCTATCACATATACTGGTACTTGTTCTCTTTTAGATTGAGAAGTCATGGTTCACATGCTCTGTTTTTGTATGAGTACTCCTTTCCCTGAAATCAGGTGTACTGTCTTGAGTGGAGAGATGTTTTGACTGAATAGTTTGTTGTGATCAGCAAGCTTTTTGACTTGTGACTATCATACATTTCAGATAATTTGTGAATGTGTTTAACAGCATAAGACTCAGTGGGCAGTATTTGTTGCAGCAAACCAGGGTGAAAATTCACTTAGTATTGTCAATTTTTGTCTTTTCTTTTATCCAGTTTATTCACCACCCATCCAAAAAAAGACCTTACTGTATTTCCACAATTACTAATTTGCTTTAAGAACTTTTGCTTGGGAACAGTGACAAAACATTTTGGAAATTAAGTTGGCTCAGGTTTTGCGTGACCTTCTTATGTAGGACCATTAATGTGTTCAAGGCATACTAATAACTGGGGAAGCATAACTTCCTTTAGCAAAATTTTAGATTCCTTATGTCATATTCTCCCATGATTTTGCTACTTACATTCTTTACTACAACATTTAGGAATTTGCTTCTGAATATAAATTTGCTGGGTTTTGGTTTGCTACAGTCGTTTTGGCCTTTCATTTTCCCTTTAGAAATATGGGTGTTGTATTTGCCTCTTTTCTCTATATTGTTACCAGACATGGTTTAAGTGAAAAGTTATATACCATTTTTGCACAATACCAGACTTTCTAGTTTTCACATATTAGAAAGTTTTGATGAGGGTGGAACAAGCTCCTCAGGGAGGTGGTGTAGTCCCTATCACTGGAGGTTTTCAATACTGCTGTTTTAAACCTTCACCCATATTTTGGCCTGAAAAAAACATTGACTAACAGTCTTCTTTATTCTGCTACTTGAAAGTCAATCTCTTTCTTTTTTTTTTTTTTTTTTAAATCATGATTGATTTTTTTTTCTACTTAAGCATACTTAGTTACTGAACTCTATGGAAGTGTTCTCTAACCTGCAAGCGTTTTACCCATTGGACTTTCCATTTATTTTTATCCTTACTAACCTTGTTCTGTTGCAGTTAAACCTTCAGGTGGATTTTTAAGAGTCATTTGCTCCCAGGAGAACACTGAAATTGAGTACATTATAGTCAGTGTTTTTAATGTTTTGGAGGGGTTTTTTAATGATTATATATGAAAATATTGAAGCATTTTCTACATCTAGCTTAACGTAAATCCAAGAGTTGTATCTCTTGTGGTTTCTCTAATGATTCCAAGAAACCATTATTTACAGAATCTAAAAATGTAATCCCTCCAGCATATTTTGTCATGATTTCTTACCAGACTGCTTGGGAGTAATTAAACTCTGCTATTACTGTCTTTTCTGCCTTACCCCTTCTGACTGCTTTAGTATTTAACAAATGTTATCATCACCTTGGTGATATATAATATAGCTCTAATATAATATTTTTCTTTCTGCATGAAATTTCAGTGCAAAATGATTTGTGCCAGTTTGTATATATTTATTTGATTACTTTTGTTATATTGTCTTTTTCTGGTGCAGTCTACACCTTACATGATTTTTACTCTTGCATCATTATATCCTTATGTTTATATTTCTACCATCAAGATGCTTATCATATTCTTATTGTTTTGCTGGTTTTTTTTTTCTTTTTAGAATTGAAGTATTTTTCCATAGGTAGTTACTTTTCTTTTGAAAATAAATAGCAGTTTAGTGGTTTGACAGAGAGTTGTGTTTACACAAATGTTCATATTACAAGTTTTGTAACATATTTATTTCTGTAATGTATATTTTGAATGTGAATTTTTGATTTTTTAAAAAGGTTTTTCCAGGTGAAAAGAAAAATGTAATGGAATTAGATTGGTAAATCCATTTTAAAAGTAATTGCAATATTCTGTTATTACGTCTGCTATATAATGGTAATATACAGTCTTGCCTAATCCCATTGATCCAAAAATAAATATCTGTGAGACTTCAGCTATTGTTCTGAAAGTATACAATGCTGCCCTGCAGGATTCTTTGTTACTAGTGTGCCAGTAGCCCTCACCATCTAGGACTGTGTTCTTGTTAGGTCTTCAAGGCTCAACAATAGAGAGAAGTGATACCATCAAGAAAAAGCTAAAACATTCCTGCAATACTGTGTTGCCGGCTTATGTAACTGTTTTCAAGTCACTGATGATTATCTTGGAAACTGCAGCATTTCAGACACTAACTTAGAGAAAAATGTTATGCACAGAGAGATTGTAGTGAATAGTGACTCATTCTGCTTTTTCTAATTAGATTGATCAGTATGCTTATAGTCATATTGATTTGTTAATTCTTTTTCTTACATCTGAGTATGTTCATGTAAGTGTTTTGGATAATTCATTATTGATTTATCGAGTTGAAACAAGTTTGAATTCTTGCTGAAGATTAATATTAGTAGTGTGTGATCCTTGAAGAAAAAAAACCCAAACAAGAACAGCTCATACAGACCACAGAAATTTTGAATTTTGATAGTCATAGTAAAATCTAAACCTAGACTATTAATCAAAACATACAATTAATGTTTTTAGTATGTCTAATAAATTTCAAGTTTATAATATTAAAAAAGTAGAATGGGAGACATAAAAGTAAGTATAAAGATATTCCAATACTATTTCATGAATTTTTCCTGGTAAGTTTATATTGAAAAGTTATGTTAATTTGGGTGATTTTATTAGTTACAGATTGCATTTCATATTTTATTAAGAAGATATTAAGAGAAGTATTTTTGATATTTATAATATCAGACATTGATTGTTAAAATGTATATTTCTCCAGCTGTATTCGGTGATATTTTTACTGTTTCTATTTTAAATTTCATTAGAATTGGTTAAGAGAAGTTTGAATTTCATATGTGTGTGTATTTATTTTTATATTATAGGAATAGGAATATTAATAATGCAAATACTGATATATCAATTAAATATTGATACTAATATAAATATAATCTTTATTAAACTTTTCAATAAAGTCTCCTAACACCATAAAATAATCTCAAACCAGAAAGCAAGAAATATCCTTCACTGTGTTAAGTTCACAGACAGGAAAGTATTGGTAGTGAGAAATCAAGGGGTTTTCTTACTGGTTATCTTCTGCATCAAATTAAAGGGGACACTTAAGGTTATATAAAGTGAATCATTTTGACAAGGCTGTGCTTCACAGAAGTGCAAAAATCTCATTAATATCAATGTCTCTACATTAAAAACAAGCATTTGCATTCCACGTACATAATATGTCAGCAGTCCACAATATAAACTGATTACTATAAGCAAAATGAAAAATGTAATTCACTCCCACTAGATAATGCTAAAATGGCAAGATCATTATACTTATTACAGAGCTACAGATCACCCAGACTGGTGATATCATAGCTACACTGTATTCTTGCAGGAAAGAAGCCAGTGAACTTTAAGAAGTTCATGGCCCAGGGCCATCTGTGCAACAGGCCTTGGCTAAGAGCAACCACACTGAATCAGAACATTTAAAGCAATTGGTTTGCACTCCAAAACTCTGAGCAGAATCATGACGCTGAGCCAAATAGATTATTCCTGTTTCTTGTTTATATGAGAGTCTTGATATGCATGGCTTTAACTGTGTTTTCTAGAAACTCTTTTATGCAGCTAGAAATCACCAGAGATCTGTGTGCATGGGGAAATCAAACTCCTGAAGATTCTGAGTCTGAAATTAAAGGAGTGTGGAGCAAAAAGAAAGAAAAAAAACCCCAAACAGTTCAAAGTCTTGCTGATCTTGAATGATCATGGTTGCTGTCTCACTGAAATCCCCTCAGAATTTGAATTTGTGGAAGTACTTTTCTAAAAAAAATTTTAATAGTTTCATAATTTCAGTGCGTAAACACAGATTTGTGTGTACTAAATACTTGAAGATAACCAGATAGGATCCTCAGCAAATTAAAAGACTGATACCAACACATCACTGAAAATTTTTGTCTTGTTCCCTTGAGACCATTTTTTAAAAAAAGTATGGGGGAGAGGGATGTAAACAAATTCTGTATTTGGAGAATTTAATAAGAGATTTGAATTCAGATTTTTGTTTAGTATGGAAGAAGTATTTTGTCTTCTTTTTGACTAATATTTAGGGAAATAAACATTTGGGAAACAAAAGGTAAATTAAAAGGAAAATAGTGTGATATATAACTGAAATATTCAGTTTCTAAAGGCAACTGGTGGGCATGCTCAGAAGAAAAGATATACTGTAAAAAAATTACCTGTTTGAAAAAAAGTGCATGTCATGTATTCCTCTGTGGTACCCAAAGTTTTTTCTATTGCAGTAGCTCTAGGGAGCCTGCTCAAGCTCTTTCTCTCCTCTTAGTCAATGTGTAAAATACAAGAATGTCTGCAGCCATTTCACACCGCACTGAGCTTAAATGCTCGGCAATAAACAAATACTGGAACAATCCACCCTCGAGTTTTTTCAACTGGAAGGAACACCTTTCTCCTGGGAAAGGAGAGAGAGTCCCTTTCTATCACCCTTGGCAATGATGTGAGTTGATATTGAATAATTTTAGGGTCCTGGCCATGCCCCCTTCCAGCTAATGCAAAAAAATCAACCCTGTCCTGGCCAAAACCAGGACACCACAAGAACAGCCTTCAGAATCCCAGGCCACTAAGACTAGAGGGAAATTCTGGAGCAAGGAATACTTACTACTGGTCAAGAAGGACCAGGTTAGGGATCACTTAAACACACTGATCATATGTAAGTTCGTGGGGTTTGACAGGTTGCACCCACAAGTGCTGCGGAAGCTGTCTGATGCCATTGTGAGGGCATTGTTAAGCATCTTCAAATGGTCATGGCAATTAGGAGAGATTCCAAGATTGGAAGACAGCAAATATCACTATCTTTGAGAAGGGCAAGAAGGAAGATTTGGGAAACTGTATCTTAGACAATCTCACCATAGTCACTGGGAAGATGATGCAGAAAATCCTCCTGGATCTGTTTCCAAACACATGGAGGTCAAGAAACGCACTGGAAGTCATCAACATAGATTAAAAGGGGAAATCATACTTGCCCAGCCTTACAACCTTCTGCAATTAGGTGACTAGCTTGGTGGACAAGGAAGAGCAACAGATGTTGTTTACCACAACTTCAGTAAAGTTTTTAACATTGTCTCCTATGACATCATCATAGAAAAACTGACAAAGTACAGGTGTATGTATAAGTTCAAAGTGAGGTGGATAAAAACAGTCTGAATGATCAGACCTGAAGTGTTGTGATCAGTGGCACAAAGTCTGGTTGAAGGTACCCCAGGATTTGATAGTGGATCCAATACTGTTCAATATCTTCATTAGTGACCTGGACCATGGAATAGAGTGCACCCTCAGCAAAGTCTAAGATTGATTCAAAACTGGAAAGTGGCTAATTCTCCAGAGGGTCATGCTGCCATCCAGAGGGACTTAACAAACTGGAGAAATGGGCTGACAGGAATATCATGATCTTCAAAAAGGGGTATTGCAAAGTCCTGCAACTGAAGAATAATAGCCCCCTGTGCAAGTACATGGTGCTGTCAACTGACAAAGGAGAACCTTGGATTTCTGGTGAGCAACAAGTTGGCTGTGAGCCAGCAATGCAACTTCACAGTGCATGGATGGGGATTCATCCTCTCTATTCAGTACTGGTGAGGTTGTATCTAAATTAATGGACCAGTTCTGTACCTCTCCAGTACAAGAAATATCTGGACTTACTGGAGCATCTTCAGTAGAGGGTCACAGAGGTTATTAAGGGGCTGGAACATCTCTAATATAAAAAAAGACTGAAAGAGCTGGGACAGTTTTGTTGATGCCTTCCCTTCACATCATCCTAGGCCTTTTGCTCATCAACCCTCAGAGGGACCCTATGCAAAAGTACCCTAATTTTATCAGAAGATGATGTTTCGGTGATATGCAAAGATATGATTTGATGATGTGCAAATATGTGATTCTGTTTCTGTGGAGATTATTTCCTTATTTTGACAAACATTTTAAAAAGGAATGGCATTGTTTTGAACTTACATGCAAGTTGCTTTTATGAATTTACAAGTTCAAATCCAGGTGATCATTTCTCTTTAAGCATAGTGGCAGGCCCGCAAGGTCAGTTTATGTCTTTCATCTGTGAGGACTTTTGTTTTCCTACACCTGCCAGGCTGACCTGCTGTTAAGATCTTCAGTTTGTGGTTGATGTTGCCACTTAATTAGTCCACAATTCCTGCATGTAGCCACAGGATCCTGGCAACAGCTACAGCCCATTTTTATTGGCAAGATATCTCCTTGCTACCTTATCCTCATGTGTGGGCTGATGTGGGAGTTGTCCTGGGATAAAATTTTCAGTGTCTGTGTGATGCTTTCATTCTTTGACAACTGTGATTTCCTTAGTAATATTAACCATTTAATACTTCCTATTCAATGTGCAAAATCCAGGGCAGTTATAGACTTTTAGGAAGACTCAACTTTAGTTGAGCATATTCAGTCCTTTTCATCCAATAGCTTCCCATGTTCCCAAATTTCCTGACTTACCTGGAAATGTGCATAACACCCTCTCAGATAGCTTGTCAGGTACTTCACCTTTATTTGCCTATCGTTCATGGTCCGGTTTGGAAGCTCTTTTTAAAAAGTGATTATTACCTTGAAAGTGGCAGCAGGCAGCATCATGAGGAGAGCACATTCAAGCAGCCTGCTACACAGGATCTGTAGTGTTTGATGGAGCTGTGCCTTCACAGTGATATCTTGGAAGCTGATGCAATTCAAAATGAATATACCTTTGAAAGTTGTAGGTATAGGTTTACCACCTCATGATATAAAAGCAACAAAAAGAAATAATTGCTCCCTTTGTCTGGAAGAAACGGACCTCAACAGATGGCATCATCTGTGAAGATGGCATTTCACTAATTCCTCTGTGTGACTCTTTGAGATCCTTTTTTGAACCAGCAGGTCTGGTTGATGATAAGTGAGAAGTAAGGCTTGAACAGTTAGCAGATAACTTTCATGATCCCTAAAAGGATGTGTTTTGTGTCAGTCCATTTCAGCAAAGCTTAAAGCTTAAAATACTTGTGACAATGCAACAATGTTCTTCAGTGCTTGCACCCCAGACATCTGTTATCTAATAACTTTGAGTTCCTTCCAGACACCAACTTGAACATTGCAGTCTTTCCAAGCAGCCTCCCAAAGCTCGGGAGGAAAGGCTATAATCATTCCTTGAATAAGTGTACTCTGGGATCTTCTGTAACAAGCTTGATGGCAGACTATCTACTTGGACTAAAAATGTATACAGGCACACTTCCTTTCCAAAACAAAAGGTTTCACACAGGAAATTTGTATGGCTTATCAGTCTGGTTTACCCCTTCCTTTCAGTCTCTTTTTCAAGGCAGAATTATATCTAAGAGTTGTGAATGGTGGTCACTATAAGCAATGAAGAAGAACAAAGGAGATCTAGGATGTACCCCTTGGAAAAGATAATGTGTTGACCATGTACCAGTAGTTGCCAGTTTGTGGCCTCTAATCTTCCCTTGTAGTTCTGGAGGTGATACAACCTGATGGTGTAAACCCAAAGGGGGATTGTGCAACAGCAATTACTTGCATGTAGTTTAGGTAGCACCCTTTCAGCTTCAGGAGAAACCAGACATTTGACAAGGCAGAAATATTTTTAACAGCATGTATATACTAGTCAGGCAACTAATGCAATGATGACCCAAATGACCCTTTCAATCAGCAGTTCCCTAGATTAGTTGCCCACACTCCTTCTGTGTTTGGGAACTGTAGGTTCATCTCTTGCAAACTGGTTCTTTATGCAGTTGTTGAGACTGCACAAATATTACCTTGTGTTTCTTTATGCATTCCCTGCAACATACAGATAAAATCAAGAGCTGATCTCCTTTAACTCTCAATTTACTCATCTGTTAACTTGTTTTTTTGATAAACGTAGATTTTGAGGCATCAACTGTAGCAATCTAACCACAAAACCCAATCTACACGAGAAAATGCATGTTATGCAAAGTTCATATCACATTTTAATAAATAAAACTGAACTGAATATTCATCTGTTCCTATTTTATGTATGTGTAATTTTTCTCAGAGTTTTTTCAACAGCAGAGAGGTTTATGCCACAAATATGAAGTTTTGGGCGTATAACTTCATCTTATTAAAATGCAAATCCATGAGTTTCTCTTCAGAAAAAAAAAAGACAATTTGCTGCTAAATCCCATTGAAAATTACTTTTACCGATAAAACTTCAGTGCTTTGGATGACAAGTGGAACAAATAGTTGCTATTTCTGATAAATACAAACTCAGTAACCAAAAACATGCATGTTGCTAGAAAATATACTAAGGTAGTTTATTTAATTTTCCATAGCCATGTAGTGGCAATATTTGCTCTCACAGCTGTGTTTTCACAGTATTGTGGTACAGTAATTTTGAGGGTTTATTTCTTACCCCCTGTCACCATTTTCACTAGTGTTTGTATCACTTTGCATATCTCTATTACTTTTAGTGGCAATTGTGTTTCCAAGCACTGACTCACAGTAAGCATTGCATCAACAAAACTCTCATCATGTGCCTGTGAAATTTTGGATATGTGTTCATTCTCTGTGCTGGATCTGGCTGGGATGGAGCTAATTTTCTTCATAGAAGCCTGTATGGTGCTCTGTTTTAGACTGGTGACCAAAACAGTGTTGCTAACATAAGGATGTTTTGGCTGTTGCTGAACATTTTTTACACAGCATCAATTCCTTCTTTGTTTCTTGCTCTTACCCCTCAGTGAATAGACTGGGTGTGGTCAAGAATCTGGGACAGGACACAGCTGAGACAGCTGGTCCTGGGTGACCAAAAAGATATCCCATGCCATATAGCATCATACTCAGCAATAAAATGGAGGGAATTTTTTCCAAAGTAGCCATTGCTCAGGTACTGGCTGGACACCTGTCTGCTGGTAATGATTGCTTTTGTATAACTTTTTTCTTCACTTACTAAACAGTCTTATTGTCAATCCATGAGTTTGCTCACTCTTTCCCTTCTCTCTACCTCCTGATGAGGGGGTGGGAGCAAGAGATTGGAGGGATCTCATCTGCCAGCTGGGCTCTACTCACCACATTCCCTCAACTGCACTCACTGTAACCTCAGAGGACCTCTGTGGCTAGTTTATGTCATGTGCTCACAGAGAATCACACAGAGTATTCTTTGGTCCCGTTTTCTTCTCATTTTATCTGAGCCCAGGTTCTCTGCTTTGTTCTCCTAAGTGTAGTTTCAGTTTCTCTGCTTACGCTGCAGTCTGCTACTTTCCTGCTAGGCTTATTGCCTTCCAGCTGGGTTGTTACCTGGAAACTTCTTTTTTTTATTTTTTAAATCAGAGCCCACTCTTTGGGTCATTATGGAAATAAATCATATTTTGCCTATCTACAGGCGTAAGTTTTATGCTTAAGGGAGCATAATACCAATTTAAACTAGACGCAAATGAAATAAGCAGCCTATTACAGTATCACACTGATACACGACTGTCTAGGAAAACCCTGGAAGGGCTTTTCCAGTGTTAATAAGACAAAGAGTTTTGACAGCAGCTGCAACATTTGTAACTTGGTCCTGTTCCTCACTTGTAGTCTGTCACTCTTTATGTGTTTAAAATTTATGTAAGGTCCAGCTCAGTTAGAGTTTAGACAAGTTTTATTTCATCTTTATGCTTTGTACTTCCAATTTAAATTCTTTGTTGTGTCTTTGTGTGTGGGTTTCTGAGTGTTCATTATTCCCAGTACCTCTTCCAGCTGGTGATTGCCAAGCACTCCTGCCATTTAATTAAGGAAATTTCACACCTTCCGTCTTTGTTGTTTTCAGTTCTTGATCTGATCCCTCTAATTCTGTGATTTTTCCTTCCAAAAAAGAAAAACCTTCACTGAAGATGTAGTTTTGTTTGTCTAGGCTCTATTTAAATTATGGTGATTCCCGTTTGCTCCTTCCAGAGTTAATCTGGGGGACTAGTGTTTCTGTAGGGTCCTTGACTTTATCAAACTAAAACATAAGGTATCATTATTTTATTTTTGTGTGTATTTGATGGATAAAAGAAAGTCAAATGTTTTATTGAGGAATAGAGACTCTACTAAATTTAAAGACATTCGATGTCCTGTTATGCATGCTAAGTTAGTGTTATAGTTGTGTGATTTTCCCTAGAACCTACTTGTCTAAGAATATTAGCAATCTTTCTCTGCACTCATTCTCAGTACAGGATCTCTCATTCTCATTGATCTTCTACATAGAAATTTCCATTATTTCAGTAACAATAAATTGACTTTTTGTTTCTTGACAGCTTTGATATTTTGCTGTGTTGTTTCATTCCTTTTCCCAACAGCAAACAATCTAGCAGAGGCAGATTTTACAGAAAACTGTAGTAAATGGAGGCCATTCCTGATCCCTGGCAAATAAGCCCTTCAGTGCTTAATGGCTTCACTCTAAAGTATCTGAATGTACCTATTGGGCATGCAGGGAGCATCTGAGCCTGTAAAGTAGTAAAGCAACACATTTGCCAAGCCAGCAGGCAATGAAGGTAGAGGCTGACTAAGCTGCTATACTATAAAGAAAGAGTCATTATTAAGAGACAAACATGATGATCTCATTGTTTGTAAATTTGTGATTCTGGGTGTGCAATATAAAAAGAAAAGAGCAAAGGAACTGGTGGCTGTTCTGCATTAAACCATTGGAAATGCAAATATTATTTTGTGCTCTTTCATCTAAATGAAATGAGATTTGGAAATGAAAGAATAGAGGAGGAGGAGGAAGCATTTAATGAAATGGAACTATGGGGAACATTAGCACAAAATCTTTAATTTCCAGTTTTATTAGTATTAATGATCAGTTTTTTGAAGGCAAAAAGTAGTAAAGATAAGTAACTTTGTCAGTGCCTGTCACTCTGTGGTTTCAACCTCTCTATTTTGTTGCCTTTTACTGACTTTACTGTGTTTTTGATTACTAATTTCTGAGAACCATATATACAATTACAGAAAGCTGTTTTCTCTCAGCATAATAGTAACAGAAAAAAGCATTTCATGATTGTGTCACATCTCCCTATACAGATTCTTATTCCAGGTCGCAGAATGCTGTTTTACAGATTTATTGTTCACAGCACAGGCTGAATACTACGAAAAAAAGATTTGGAGAGGAAAAATTACAACCAAGTACGTTTATAGAATGTATTTTTAAAGTAACACTGGTTAATTATAAGTTGAAAGCCTAATGTAAACCTGAAATAATAGGAATATCCTAACTACTCACATAAGCCTATATTGTTTGGTATTTGTGAGCTCACAGGTATGCAAAACCTGAAATTAAGGCTATTGATTTTGTCTTACAACTGGTTTGTGAAAATGGTGAAAACTGCTTGTCCATTCTACAATCTTACTGTGCATCTTGTGGTAGCTTTCTTACTCAGAGCTGAGAATTTTGAACCTTTTAATGAGGTCGGAGAAGGATTTGGATTAGCTAGATGTTTAATTAAAAGAGATTCCTGGTTAGCAGTATAAATGAGTGCATGAATGCAAACTCTGTGTGTCTGTCTGTGTGAGCACACACAGGTGCATTTATGTGTGTATTCATACATGAAAGTTTATTCCTTATGGCTGCTGAAATTCTAATAGCCAAATCATCGTGTGAAACATCTTCTACGAACATGAATGAGGAAATGTCTGGGATCATCATGCACCCTGTGATTTGTACAGTTTTACAGAAAAGAGTTTGTAGAGTTCTTACAGGAAAGGACCTGTGGGTCCTGGTGGACAGCAAGATGAACATGAGCCAGCAATGTGCCCTCGCAGCAAAGGAGGCCAATGGTTTCCCAGACTGCATTAGGAGAAGTGCTGCTGGCATGGTGGGGAGGTGATCCTTCTCCTCTGCTCAGCACTGGTGAGGCCACACCTGCAGTGCTGTGTCCAGTTCTGGGCTCCTCAGTACAAGAGAGACATGGAGCTCCTGGAGAGACACCAGCACAGGGCCACAAAGTTGATTTAGGAACTGGATCATCTGCCCTGTTAGGAAAGGCTGAGAGAGCCAGGACTGTTCAGTCTAGAGAAAGCTCAAGGGGAAAACTCACCAAATTGTACTAATACCTGAAGGAAGAATGCAAAAAGGGCAGAGCCAGGTTCTTTTCAGTGACAGAACCAGAAGCAATGGACACAGGATGAAATACAGGAGATGTCACCTGAATATCAGAACTGTTCCACTGCGAGGGTGTCTGCACCTTGGCACAAGTTGCTGTGATTGGTGTGGGACTCTCCATTCATGCAGATATTCAAAAGCTGTGCGGACAGGGTCTTGAGCAGTTGGCTCTAGCTGACACTGCTTCTGTGGGAGGGTTGGAAAAGATGACCCCCAGAGGTCCCTTCAAACCTCAGCCATGCTGTGGTTGTTCTTTTATTGGGTTTTTCTTTCTTTTTATTGTTCCATTATTGTTCTTTTTCCTAGCATCCTGTATGGGTTGCTACTGGAGATAGAGAATGCAGGTTCAGCACCTGGTGAAGATGGTTCTTTACCCTCATCTAATATTTCTGTTCCTAAGAGAAAGGCAGGGGAAGAAAATGAAGTTATTTCACATGCTCAGATGTACTTTGTTGTGTCAGTAGAAGCCCCAGTGGCTTCAGAATAGTGGAAGGGAGGGTTCAGAGCTCTCTGAGTACCAGATCTTCATACTCTTATTAATGACACTTGTGATCTCTGCAAAAACTGAACAGAAAGTGAAATTATTTTATCTTAGTAGGATGTATATTATATGAACATCTTTTTTTTTTTTTAACCTCATTCAAAGGGCTTTTAACAACATAGAATTTTTTTTTTACTTTTGGAAAGTTTTTTTCAACAAGAAAGAATATGCTTGAAAAGGAATACAAATGCATTAAATCTTTGGCAAGGAAAAGTGGCTGACCTTGTGGTGTTTATCCTGCATAACAGCCTGAGGTGTGTGGATAGTAAAAATAAAAGAGGTAAAATTTCGTCTTGAGAAGAATAGGGCAGGTCATCATTGAGGCTTAAAGCAGTGTTAGGGAGGGAGATGAGGGAACTCAGTTCCAGGATCTGAGTGATGGAAGAAGGTAAGGAAGCAGTTTAGAATCTGTCATGCGTGTTTAATTACTTTACCATGTGTTTTCTTTTTTTTTTTAAAGTGAAGAACTTCAAACTTACAGTTTTTAGAACATTGATTGATTTCTCCTCTAGATCATCTAGTGCATAATGTTGTTTCATGTGAATCAGATCTTTTCATTTACTCTGGTTTTCCTGGAGATTATGAATTCCAAATAAAATTTGTAAATACTTTAGGCAAGGACTTTCAGAGCATGAAACTCAGGGCAAGCATTAGAATCTTAGGGTTAGGTGTGTCTTTTGACAACTATATGAATAGTATACAAGTCAAGGTGAGGAAAAGTAAAATTTAGAGCTAGAGCCAAAGGGAATGCTCCACATAAACCAACACCAGCCTTTGGCAGTGAGTAGGCAGTACATAGATAGTTCAAAGCTCTGGGGAAACACACGTTGTCATAAGTCTCTCAGGACTGTGGCACTCAAAATGGAAATTCAAGATAAGACAAATAATTAGGTAACCAAATCCAAATGCTTGCCTCACTCCTTTGCTAAAAGTTTTTGTTTCCTCAGAAGAGATTAAAAAACCAGGTTATATGTCCTCTTCTCAATTGCACCAAGTTAAACTGCCATTAATCTCAATCTATGTTAATATGATGAATTATAGATACTGTTTCCTATTCTATTACATTTGTCACAGGAGTATTAACACACTGAAAGACAGGGCAGACAACACAGTAGCAACCTGTCAGTTGTCGCATTAAAAATGAAAAAAGGGTTTAGATTTTTACTCATTGATAGAGTTTATTTAGTTTAGAACACAATCGTTTGTATTGTTTTACTATAGTAAGATAATCAAATGCATTTTGGAAGTCCATGGATTCATCACCTTCTTGCCACATCATGGTTAACATTTTTATGTGATCTCTCTACTGTAGATACACCTCCAATCACATAAATACATGTGACTAACATCTTGGTAACCTTGGAATGCCCATGTGCTCCTAAAGACCTTCCTAAGTGTCAGGCAGCTCTCCTCGCTACCATGTCCCTAACACTGTAAACCACTACTTCTCACCTGGTCTTGATATATGCCTCATTGTTAAACTTAGGATTCTCTGGAATATTTTGAGGAAGTGAAGGCATTTGCTGAAGGGCATAGTGTGCCAGCTGATGTATTACTTAGTGTGTCAGAAACACTGTGTTACCTTGCAACACCTCTTAAGAAACTGCACTAGAAAAAAAAATGTATTTACAGTGTACAAAACCAGACAAACCAGTTGCATATGTTTCTAGAAGATGTACTGGTATGTCACAAGAAAAGTACAAATCATGAAAATGTATGAAGAAATGTTCCTTCTCTCTCCCTTCTTCAGCTGAGGATCTTCACCTTGCTTGGAACACTGACAAAATTAGGCCCTTCTGAACACCATATACCTCAGGTTATATTCATTAAAGAAAAGCCTATTTTATCTGAATGTTTTCACTTTTACAGGCATTTTTTCATTCTGAAGACACCCTTTTATATACAGACGTCTTTGTCTTACATAAGGTGTTATCTCTTCTAGTTCAGACCGATGTACAACTACGTTAGAACTCCTCCCTCTTTTGTAACTCAGCATTTATAATTCACTAAGAAATGTTTCACACTGAATCTTACTCTAGATATCATAGAATATCTTGGTTTTAAACCGACCCATGAGAATCATCAAATCCACCAGCATATAAACACATATGCTTGATACAAACATCTCTAGGGTTATATGTTTTAGATTTGAGTGATTGACTATTGCTTGGACAAGAACCAGAACTACAGAAGTTGACTGGCTTGGACTGAAAACTAGTTTGTGGTTTTGGACTCTGAACACCTTTCCCTAAGTGCTGTAATACTTCAATTAGTTAGCAGAGTCTTCAATATGTGTAGCTTTAGTGTCACTCTGAAAAGGTGAAATTCAGGGAGATGAGATGATTTCCGCAGTTGATAGGGTCTGCACTTCATAAGAAATATAAGTCTGTTTTCCAAATTTCACTGTACGTGGTCTAGTCCTCTTAGATCAATATACTTTCCATCTTTCTCAGAAGCAAGGTGTTCTACCACTTTAAACAGAGAGAACTGAAAAAGATAAATTACAGTAGTTGAATTTACTAAGAATTGCAGTAGCAAACAGAGTAAGTGAAACATGCATTATGATTATAAGCATAAACACTGAAATTGTTTAGGAAAAGGGCAGACATTTCTAGCCATAAAGCTTAGGAAGGTACTTCCTCACACCAGAGTCTTCATATCCCTTCTGAAATGCAATATTGCACTTGTTTAACTGCAAGCCAAGAGCAAGTTTGAAATATAAGGATCCTGGCCAAGGATGAACTTTCAGAAAATTGGTAAGGGAATTTCTCGCTACTCTTGAATCTTTCAGACTTACTGATTTTAATTAATTAATTGTGGCTTAATGAACCTTTCTGAGCTAGAACTGTCAGAATCATGGAAAATTGACAGTGAAACACTTATGCTCAAGTTTTATTTTGCCAGTCAATTCAGAAGAGGAAATGATGCAAGAGGAATGTGACTATCTGTTATATGGTGAGCTGGTTCCATTAGAGCCTGGGACCAGGGAGATGACCAGTCTGGTCTCCACTGTGAAGCACAGCAGTCCAGCAGGTGGTTTGCCAATACAGATCCAACGTGAGAGGATAGTCAGTACCCTGCTCTGCAGCACAGGAGACTAGAAAAACTATGGACTTGCTGATTTCCCACAGCAGGAGAATATCAGAGTCACAAGTTTTGCAACCCCTGATCTGAGTGGCTAGAACAAATGAGAAAACAAGAGCAGAAATGTAAACCTCTACCACCCCGGGCAGTTTGGAGATTTCTTTTCTTCCCCTCTTCTGTCTATTTTATTATGCTTTACTATTCTTGTGTCATGAAAGTCTTGTGATAAGATTCAATGTCCATGACAGATACGATAAAAGCAGACTCAGGGTAATAAAAATAAATTGTTTAAATAATTCAGTAGAGGTAGTTAGATGGATAAAAAAAATCTGGGTTTAACTTACCTCTTAACCCCTTTTTTTTTTGTGTTAGTCTAATTGAATTTAAAATTATTTGGGGATGTTTGGCACAGAATCACAGTGTCGGTGTAAAATAATCTGTTATATTAAAATACAAATTGAATTAAACTGCATTGTTATGTATAGATTTATACAGTATTTCATTTCATGGCCAGTATGAGTCAGGGTGTAGGAGATTTCAGTTCCTTTGTGTTTCACCCAATTTATTTATACAACGACGTGTAGGCAATTTTACCAGTACTTCTTCCCATTTTGCCTCCCCATTTCTATACTAGTACTAGGACAGAAGCTGAAACAATATTCTTTCTCCCACATTTTCAGTGCTTTCTTTTATTACTTTTGTTTCAGAGCTAATACTACTTTTCATTTTCCTCCACATTTTGAAATGTCATTAAACTCTTTGGTTTACACTCCATTATCTAACAATAAAAATGCTTGTGGATTAAAATTTGAACTGAGTAGGGAAAGTGTTATTTAAAGTAAATATTAGAGAGTGAAGTAATGAACAGTATAGATACATCAAACACACACACTCCCCTGCCACTGTCTACTTCAGCAGGGCTTCTCAAAGAAAGGTGCTTTTCTCTCACTCTAATAGCCATACAAATTAACCAGAGTAGCCTTGTCCATTTTGCTTGAACTGTCAAGTTGAATAAAGTTTAATTTTTATTGATTGGTGTTTAAAAAGTTTAAATAAGCAAGAACAAAAATGCTACATTTTTTTGTCTGAAGTGATGTCTGAGTCACTAATGTTGATTTTTAACAAATCCTTGAAAACTTTGTGGCTTGAAGAAAAGACATATCCCACCTGTAGCACGTTGCCTTGAAGGCAGGCAAGTTTCAGCAGTCAGTAAGTGAAATACAAAGGCAGAATGAGGTGCTGTTTGAATAAGCATATTCTGATTGCCTTAGTGCTAAATTGGTAGTCTGTATAGTTCTGTTTTGTGTTGTATATAATTCAGTATCTAAGACAGGAAAATATGTTGTAAAATGACATTTTTTGAAGAAAAATTCTTCTTTAGAGGGAAGGATCACCACCACAGTCCATGGAATTTAGGTGTGATTGGAGTTTTTTTTGTTTGTTTGTTTGATGGTTTTGTAATACTATTTTTGGTTTTCAGATTATTTTTTCAGTGATTTTGATATTGAAGTTCCATTGCAGTAGGTTTTGAGCAGGTTAAAACTTTGAGGGTTAGTCAAATTTTTTGCTGTGTGGCCAATCTGAAGAGAAAACAGAGGTGAGATTATGACTTGCTCAGTTTTAGAGTTGATTATGACTGTTTCATATTATTCTAATCACCAGCAGGAATCAAAACTAGAGTAAAGAAGCTGTTATCTAAAGTTGATTTTTTAAATTTAAGTTATTAATTTCCAAGCTGTTCACCATGGTTTTAGTAAATACAGATTAAAATGTTATTAGACTATTCAAAACTGTGCACCTGAGTTATTTTATTTAAGTTTGAAATATTGCAGTTTGAAAACTTTTGCAGTCAATTGCAGAGAATTCTACTAATCAGACTTCAAAATCAGATACATTTCAGGAATCGTAAAGATGTGAAAAACTACTGAATAGTGTATTCATGGTACACTGTAATATCTATCATCATAATTTTCAAGATATATAAAATTTATCTTGAATGGAGACGTGTGAGAAAAGATTTTTGCTATGGTTTGTTGTCTTTCCAATTAATCATATTATTTTAATAAATGCTCAGATCATAAGCAAAACCTCATTATATTATTTATGAATCTGTAGGGAACTGACAGCATGTAAGTTCATTTCATTAGGAACTCATTCTAGGTTAATTCTACCTAAGAGCAGCTTAATTTGGTCTAGTCAGTAAGGGATGTTCATAAATGATTTGGCATATATGTGTGAACTTTTCCTACAAGGTAAGTATCTGCACTCATTTTTGTCAAGTATAAAGGGCGTTTAAAGAGCATGGTTACTATATGTCAAACATATCTGAATAGATTCTGAATAGTGACTTTTATTAAGCTAAATTTCTGGTGTTGCTCTGACCCTGACATTTTCAGGCAATTTAAGTATTACAGTTTGTCAGCATATTAATGTATTTTTGTAAGTGGAAGGGAACTCAACCACATGTGAAGTATACATTTTAATATTCTGCTAAACACGAAGAAGTATCTGTTCTCAAAAACAGCAGAATAAAAACTGCTTACTTTTGACTATATGTATCAATAGCTCTTATTCCTGTATATCTCTAAGGTATTATTTTTTTCTATAGATAGCATAGCAGACCAAATGCAAGTAACTGTTTGACCAAAATATTTATAAGGTAGTTATAATTAAAAAAAAATAAGTAATTATATTAAGATTCATTTAGAGGAATGCATTCCCTTCAAAATATGCACATATTAATATAAGAGAAATTACCAGGAGGCCAGTCAGTATTGAGAGGAGGAAACCATGTTGTTAAAATATTCACTGTTACAGTGCTTGGGGAAATATGTAGATAAATGTTGATTTCTGAACCAAGTGACTAATTTGCTCTTCAGTGTGCAAAGTGGATCATAGGTTGACATAGTGAATCTTCTCTATACCAGAATCTTGAATAAAATTAACTTGGTACAGTAGCTGTCATAAAATCATATTTTATCTGACCTTTCCAATTACTGATTTTTCTTTCTTTTTTTGTTTGTTTTCTTTTTTTGTCTGTTCATTTTTACAATCCCAAGAATGAGGACTTTTGCTGTAAAACATGCATGGTATCGCTGGGACAATCATAAGAGCCTCAGGGAGAAAAGAAGGAGCAGAGCTTTAACAAGTTGATTTATGCAGCCAATATTAAAACACTGTTGAATTATTCATTTTTGGGGGGACAATGTTATGGGTCCCATGTAGTTTCCAACTCAGAATCCTGTAACCATTTCTGTCCATGCTCATATTACATTTGCAACAGATCCTGCATCCTGATAATTTGAAAATTATTTTATTTACTATTTATAAAAGGCAGTGGGGGAAAAGTAACAAGCATCTCTTATAAAAATTAAAGCGTGAAACTTACATTTTCCAAGATTACCTGGTATAATTTGTTATGATAATGGCAGCAAAAGCAGCCTGCTGAGAGTACCACTTGGCAGTCCATCACACTTGTTTCCATGCCAAAGAGCCTGGCAAAGAAGGAACAGAAAGAGTGTTCTGTTGTCTATAATCCATATCAAAGACCTCTGCCAGCCCTTGTGATATATCAAAAAATATTGTTTTCTTAATATCTGAAGTTAACTTTGCAGAGAGTGTTTACATCCAGTTCTTGAAGGATGTTTTTTTTTCTTTTTAAGCTCCAGGAAGTTTCACTGTAATCTTCTGTGTTTGTTGCACAGAGAAACCATCTTCCCTGTGCCACGCTTGAACTTTGCTGGCTTTAAATGCCACCTGAGACTGTTACATAGCTTTCCACGTTGTTGCAGTGTAATAATATATCCTTTTTCAAGTCTTAACTTCTTGTAAGCCTTTGCTGCTAAACGAATAGTGAACAGTTAGTGAACTTCGTTGAGCCCTCCCATGAGTTGGAAGGCCAGTTCATTTGCTTGTGGTGTATGGCTGGCACGCTGTGTTCTGTTTCAGAGTGGCTGAACAGTGCAGAGAGAGGCAATTCTCCTTGCTTCAGCCATGTTGTTCTTGTGCAGCTTATCTCTCTGTGGGAGGGAGAGAGCTCTTCTTTCCCATTAATTTGATTGATTTTTGACCCCATTTAGACTTGTACCATCCACAACATCCTATAGTAGAGTTAATTTTGAGTTGTATGAAAAGCAAACCCTTTACCTTGCTTTCATCTTTGCACTGATTTATGCCATTTCATGTCCTTTTGATCCTATATTGTGAGAAACTGTGAAAACTCTTTATTCATCTGGACACTACTCTGTTCTAACTCTCACTGATGATAAGTTTTCCTGACTGAAGATTTCTGATCTATGCAGTCATTCTGTTCAGAAACTATCATATGTATCATCATCATTACATACCTTATAATTTGTGCATATTTTGACTTTTTGGCATATTGTAAAATCCTGTTCTCAAGATTTTGGTTTTGCTATCCTGAGTAATGCAGGAAATATTGAGCCACTTGAATATGTTGAAGAGCACAGATAAAAAGATTTGCAGAGGGAATTTCTAGTGGCTCTCCATGTTGAGAAACCTCACCATTTATTCAATTTTTCTGCTTCTGTTTTAACCATTCTCTTAATTTATTGAAGGCTTTCCTTGTTATCCCAGGGTGACTGAGTTACTTTAGAATATTTTAGCACAGAAACATGCTAAAACCCTTTGGAAATCAAAGGCTATGTGCCCAGGCATCTTTTCTCATATATTCAGTGTTTGTCCTGTGAGTTACAACATCCTTTTTCAAAAACCGTTTGAACTATTTCCCTGTACTATATGTTCATCTGTATATCTGTTAATTCTGTTCTTCAGTGTAATTCTTAATGGTTTGTCTGAATAGAACTGGAACTTACAGAGCTGTAGTTTGAGGTGTGTCCTTGCTTGCCTTAGTCTTGTCCCATTTTCAAAACCATAAAAAGCAAAAACCCGTCCCCCCCCCACCAAAAAAAAATCCATTTCTACCCTTCCCATGTTTTGGATGCCGTTTTAAGTGATGACCACAGTAATTTCCCATAGGAATCCCAGGCAAGCACTATTTTATCTTTTTCTTTTTTTGCTGCTGTTCACCCTTTCGGGTTTTTAAGAAAATATTTTCCAGTAATAATTCGAGACAGATCTCTGATGTACCCCTACTAAAAAAAGGGTTCTGTCATGGCAACCACCCAGAACTACTCTACATTAAATTTTGATTTGGTGAATTCATTTACATTTCCTGCTAGAGCCTTGTCTCTTTGAACATTCCCTTTATACTTAGATGGTCTATTAGACCTAAAGCCTTTCTGGCAGGCTTACTGCTCCTGTTGGGCTTTAAAAAGCATTTAATGCTTGCCATTATGCTTTCAGCAAATTGTTCCTCAAGATATTTTTGTTTTTCTTTCTGCAAGTATCTAAACCTGACTTCATGTTCAGTGTTAGAAATGGGTCATTGGTAGTGCATAACAATTTATTGTTCTGTGTGTTTTCAGTGCCCCTGCAGTGATTCCCATTTTTAGTAGGTCCTTAGGCATCTTTGAAACATGATTAATGGTACTAGAAATCTTTTGAGCAGGGAAGTAGTAAACTTACAAGTAGATTTTCAAAGCTTCCCAGTTTTCCATTCCACATGACCTGTGTTCCTCTATAAAAAAATAAATACCTGATTAAAGTTCAAGAAACCCACTTTTTACTGGTGTTTCACCATACCTGTTGTACTCTTTGCATGTCCTAAACTTTCTTTTTAAGTTTATTATTTGTTTCTTTTTAAGACACTACGGCTTATCTTGCTGTAATTTCTTTTCATATTCACTTTCTTCAGTAGAATTTCATTAGAGGAAAAATGGAGACCAGGA
This sequence comes from Atrichornis clamosus, assembly GCA_013400975.1. NCBI lineage: Eukaryota > Metazoa > Chordata > Aves > Passeriformes > Menuridae > Atrichornis > Atrichornis clamosus. Next base: position 78,046 of record WBMZ01008264.1, read on the forward strand.
GGGTTTTTCAGGATAAGGTTAAATTATGCAAAAACTATTTTTGTTAGAAACTAAATTATTTTTAAAATTGATCGCAATGTCAACAAGCAAGAGAAATTTATGCATTTTTTTCTTTGTAGATTTCGGGACCTGTCTACAATTTCACTGGCTGTATACAAGTCATAGAAATCAATAATGTGGGACCTTTCAACTTCTCTAATGCTGTTGGAAGAAGTAATGTTGGCAATTGCAGGTAAACTGCCCTCTGTGCCTTTCCAAATCGGAAGAAATTGTTTGTGCTGATGTTGCTTTCTTCCTTACATAGGGTGACCATTTCAGATAATATCAACAATGGTTACAGAAACAAAAAGACCCAAAAAACCACTAGAGAGACAGATATCATGCTTTCTTTTATGCTTTTGAAGCATTTTCTTTATGGAAGATTGGTTCCTTTGTGGAGTAGTTCAATTAAGCTTGACAGCTAATTTAGAATGAGTTGTCACTCTCTGAATGCTGAAACATAATGTACTAAGAAAGATGATCTGAAAAAAAATACAGGAATGTGAAGGCGGGGAATGTGCTGGTTGTGTTTTACTCATGATTTTGGGATTTCCATTAATCTTGTTGCAAATACAGATGACTTGGTGCTGCGTTTACTATACAAGAGATTGTGAAAAATGCTGGAAAGCATTGTTTCTGAACATATTTTAAAACCCCAGCTGATTTCAGTTTTGCATATTCACATTGCTGTTGGTCATGTATTGATTGAAATAAAAGGCTATACAGGGGCAATTGTGTACATTAGGATTCTATTCTGGAATATAATAGGTTTTAACATGGAAAAGGGGAATGCAAAAGAAAACATAGGAGAATTACATTTGTAGATAATGAAGTCTTTCAGAACATAATATCATTTCAGTCATAGTACGTACATGTCCTAGATTCCTGGAGAATACTATATATGGCTTTTTACATATGGCTTTTTTTTCCTAAAGTTTGCAGAATAGTTTAATTAATGTTCATGTGCTTGCATAAACAGTATTTCAGAAAGCTAGAGGCAAGCTGCTAGATCATTAATTTAAGATCCATGAGGTCTGAACTCTGCACTCACCTCCACCACTAGCCCCTTAACAAACCTACACACATCCCACTCAAAGTTAGGAAAGGAGTGTAATCCCATTATCTGATGAACTACCTGCCCCAAGTCCTAGGCATCTAAGCTTTTGCCAGTAAAACCTACTCTGAACACAAAATTCAGTTTGTTACCCCTGCACAGACCTGCCATTATTTTTATTTAGAACAGCAGGTCAGTGTCACCTCTTTGTCCAAACTTGAAGGAGAAATAAATATTTGTACCCTTTAAGTTCCCCAAAGTGTTTTGTTTGGAACAGGTTCTCTAAATGCATTTAATAAATGGTTGTGGGTCTAACTCCTGCACTAAATTGAAAAGCCTGGCCTCTGTTGTGATAAACCCAAGATAAGAAAGAAGCAATGACTCCACCCTTGTCTTTCTGCACATTTTCAGTTTTTTCTGGTCAGAACTATGGTGTCCTTCAAAATGAGGGCATATATTCTTGTCTGTGAAACTACGCTTCTGTGTAGAACAGAAATTCATAAGGTTGAAAGCAAGAAAGAAAGCTACTTCATGTCTTCCATTCAGGTTTTAACTTAGGTGGAAAAAGTCTTGACTTCAAGGGCTATTTATATATTAGAAATTAAGTAATCATGGGGAAAAAAATTATAAACCATCTCAGGTGTCTCCTCTGGTTACTAGATTAGGGAATTATTCTCCATTTTGCATATGCATTAGAGCTTTGATGTCCCAAACCCTAGGCAAGAGGTAGCTCTGTTTTCTAAACTAGTAGATAAAAGCAGGGTAACTTAGAAATCAGGACTGGTACCATTTTTTATGCTTTCTTTCACTCTCCATAATAATGCTTTCTCTGAGCTATGTGCCTACATCCTTGGGCTCCCTGACACCATTTTTTTTTTACAGTTTTTCCTATTGAACAGTTTATATAACCATTCCTTTAAGAACCAATAGCCTGCAAGAAACAAAAGACCAATGAGAACTGGTTTGTCCAGTCTTTATATACAACAGACAGGAATATAGATGGAAAAGAGAAGGCTTGCAAGAAAATTGGCTTTCCTCCTTTTAAAATTTGTTTAATATAGAATGCTATATTATCTGTTATATTATAATCTATAGAATTATATACCAAGATTCTGTATTGATTCTGATACTTCTCTTCATGGTTAATTAGCACACAAATATGGCTTATATGGTACAATATAGATGTTAGAGATTCCTTTATTTAAAGCAGAACTCAGTGATTAGAGTTTAGGACTGTTTCTTGCAAATACTTATTGTGCATATCTTACTGATTAGGTGAGTAAAATGACATGATTGTTTGTATAGATGAACCGTGGAAATAGTCTTGAACATAAAAAGTATTGGAAGGGTGTTGGGCCTTCTCAATCCTCCATGCTGAGCATGACATGTTCTTTTACCTCCCTGATTCTTCAGAATGCTACAGATCAGCCTAACAGTGTTCAGCCCCATGCAGTCCACACAGATTTGGCACCATCCTGGTCCAAATCACAGTTATTCCTGTCTGTGAAGAACTGATTTTCAACAATTGAAATTGTTGCAATTAGTCTGTTGAAATTCAGAATAATTTTAACAGAGAATTGAAATTAGTCTGAATTTCCCTTGGTGGGAAGGGAAATTTGTAGGAATGTACTTCAGGGAAGCCTGGCAAACATTCTCCTCACTCATTCCTGCCCTGTGACACATGAATTTCATATCTGCTCACATCTGACAGCTAACATCATTCTTTGCTTTTCACATTAGATATAACCCACATTAATCCCGACATCATCAGTCCTTACATATAGACTGCTTCCCCAAAAGCATCTAGGAAACTCAGATGTCATTCTCTTTTTGCAAGATAGCCTTCTGGGGAAGATGGATTTGTTATGAGAAGGAAAGAGAAAGTGACTGAAGAAAGTTGTTTAAAGGGCAATAATGGGTTTAATCCTTTGCAAATATGAGTAGCTAGTGAGTACTAGAAAGCCTGGTGTACTTATATATTTTAAGAATTCATATGGTTCTGTAGGTCCAAAATTGCTACAATTGGATCTACTACCTGATAGTAGCAGAGAACTCTGTAGTGTGGCAGACAAAACAATCCAATTTCTTCCTGCAAGAATATCCCTGTATTTGTCACTCAGTGGCACTAATTATTTCTGTTCTTACTGTGGTAGTTTTTCTTTAATTGACCTTCTACTTATCATCACCTGTTTGTAGACGTCCAATCCTTTTGAATGCCCTGCTTTTGCATATTTAACATACTCCAGTGGCATTCATTTACCCTGCTAGGATTTGTCCTTCTTGGTGCCCCAGCAGTATGGATTGCTCCATCATTATGGGTATGCTGACACTTCTTAAAATGTATGGGTTTGTGAGTAAATTTTAAGCTTATGGTTTTTTAACAGGTTTGAAATTTACTCAAATGTGTTCTGCCATCTTTTTAACTGGACCTGTTTGAATTTTAAAATACCAAGAGAATGATCTAATATGTGCAAGGAATATGGAGACCTTTCAAAAATATATTTTAGAGATAGTTCATTAACCTTTTCAAAACTATTGACACTACTTCAGGACAAGACAATACCTTTCATAGTATATTATATACTGCATGTAGCTTATCTCAGAGCTTAACATTACTGTTTAAATAACGTTCAGAATTAAGAAATGTAAAAAATTGCACCATAAACATTAATTTCACTGGCATACATATCTACTGTCTAAAATGAGCTAAATATATTAGGACAATAATGCTATTTGTTCCTTTGAAAGTCATATTTTTTAATGCAAATATCATACACTACAAAAAGGAGGGAGAATTATTTTTACTTGGTAGAACTAAATTGGAGATGACGGCAATATGGAAATTACCTTTCGTGTCATTTTGGAAGCAAGTGTAAATTCTGCTTGAAATCAAGAAGATGATTGATTCAGGCAGCACCAGGCATTTGGACAAGACCAAAGATCAGCAACTTGCAATAATCCTTATCATTCTGAAAAACACAGGATTTCTGTGCATGCTCAGAAGCCCTGAGGTTTCAGACATGAGGCCTTTACTCAGCTGTCTGTAAGGCCGTGGCCCAGATCCTTCTGCTGTTCACATGCATCATTGTTTAAGCCTGAAGTTCATAGATAGACTATAACATGATGCCCCAAGGACAGAGAACAGGTAGGAGGGATGTATTGCACTGAGAGCTCATCAGAACACCCTGCCATAGGACGTAACCAAGGTGAAACAGGAAATGGCAAACTAATGGTATGGGCAGGAGAATGAGTTTGACTCTCTCAGAGCAGACTCACAGCCACAAAAGTACTCTGAGCTCCACAGCCTTGTCTTTCAGGAAAGGTTATAATGGAACCATATCAATTAGTAAAGGTCAGCCTCCAATATGTAGTTTTCTAGAATTGTCCTAGGCCATATAGTTAAGTAAATCTTGTCAAAATTTATTTTAATATTGTGTTTCAACTATACCTGTCTCAGAGTTATAAATATATAGGCAATTTTGAAAGAGACTCTATAATGACCAATAGTAATATTAGAAGGACTATTGGAACTAACAGATCTATTATGACATTTTTTTTTAAATGAAATCTCTTTTATTTTTTCCTTCATCTGAAGCAAGTAAGATACTTGTGTTAATGCAATATAAAGCTTCTTTATATTTTTCAGAAAATGTTACTGGAACAGATTTGCAGGATAAATGACTATCACTTCCAGATAGAGTTCAGATGACAGAGTTCAGATGACACATATAAATGAAGCTTTGAGTCCCAGTATCAAAAGCTGGTGTTTACTGCAGTTCGTTTCTGTTTTAGTGTCTGGGAGCTATGACTGCTATGTATTGCTCTAAGAGTTTACTGTAACAGTTTACTGCATGTACTAAATTCAAAGGTTCCAAACACACACACATATTTATAAAATATGTATGTATGCATATATACTTGAATCTATCAAAGTGCTCATTTTTTAATTTAAAAAAAAAGTCCTAGCTAGGAAACAGAAAAATATGGTTTATATTTTTCTAAGAGAAGTCTTAATGCTGGATGCAAATGTACAAGAGTGAATTGGATTCTCAGAGAGAAGCTAATAAGCCAAGTTCTTCATTACTGCCCATTGGACAGATTTTCAGTAGAATTTTTTAAAGATTTTATTTTCCTATTAATTTATCTTAAGACATGTTTTTCAGGCTAAAACTGATCTTTATTTCAGCAAAGACTCTGACTGCTATTTGCATTTAAGAAAGAGGCTCTTGAAAGTGCATTACCCAAGTTCCATCAAGAGGACTGATGGGTTTCTTAATATATGGCAATTTTCTCAGGGACTATGCAGTACATTCTGGAGAGTTATACATGTTTTCAGTAAGCCCTCAGTTCCACTTTCCCCTCAGTCATGTACTTTCCAACAAGCTCCAAATGCGCTTCCTCTGTGTGAATACTCCCTTTTCCATTCTGTAATTTTCTGTGATATTTTTACAAACACCCCCACAGACCCCAACACCTTTGTGAAGTCAGTCTCCTGTGCAATATCTCAGCATTTTTTCCACTGTGGAACTTCCTGTGTTTCAGAATATTATAAAACATCACAACTCAGAGCATCTGACACAAGTCATCTGAAGGTGTTTCATTTCTGTCTTTGAAATGAACTGCGTACTTTAAAAAGGGGAAAGTTCAATCGGCTGAAAGTTATTTTTCAGCCAGTTGTGAAAGTCCTACAGTTACCATTCCACACCTAGAAAGGAAAGTGTTTATGGTGGTGCATACTGTATGTTAGAGTTCATCCCAAGAGTCCATACAAGACTTAGGTAGGCTTGAAGTGCTTCTTCACATGAATCTACCTGAACTGAAAAATTTAAAGCCAATCAAATATACAAGCTGGCCCAAAACCAAAAGGGAAATCACAGAGTTCCAAGCTTAAGCTCTTCTGTCCACTTAAATCTTAGTTTATGAATAAATGCAAGATCCTATAAAAAGCATTCTGTTATGTGTGAGAGACTATGAGTTATATTCTTCCGTCCCAACATCTCAATTCGTACAATATTAGCTATGTTTGAATTTTCTCATTGTTTGAATTTATGAGCTTAATTCTGAAACACAAAAAAAAAAAAACAAAAAAAGAATATACAGTGCCCATCAACATTGTAGAATAAAATTATTAAATGAAGAATAGTGACAATACTTTTATTTATTCAATAGGTTTTATGAGTTTTCTGTGGTTAACATGGAGGTGGGACTAAATGTTTCTGAAATACAGAATGTAAGAAAAGCCTCAGAAATATCATTCATTTGTATTCACCATATACAGGATACTTGATATTATGTTAATAACATTTCTGTATAATTCTAACTTAGAGAGTTGTAACAAGAATTTGATCTTCTTTATGCATTTATTTTGTTAGTTTTTTCCTCTCTCATCTATTGCTTTCACTGGCTGATAACATTTTCTGTGTTTTTGTGATTGCCCCTTACTCCTTTTCCAGTGCCTGGGTTGCTTTTATATGCTTTCATCCTCTTTACTTGATTTGCCCTTCTTGATTTCCCTCATCTTTTGCAACATTTGTTTGCAATATTTTCTTTTCCTTTGTGAATTTTGCTGTCCTGTGCAATTTCCTTTCTGCTCTCTGTGTGCACATGAATTCTATTTTTCTGTTATCTTTCCTTCCTCTTCTGGCATTCCTGTTCAGATAATGACTTTTCAGTGATAGACTTCAGTGTTAAAAAAAAATAGGAAACAAACAAGTGTCAGATGTAATCTTTCCTACTGTTATAAACCCTCAAAATCACTGTAAAATGTTATATAAGCCTTTCATCTCAATCATTTGAAGAATTCTGTGAAAATCGTTTCTGATGGTTATTAGATAAATCCAAGTGTCAAATATATGCAGGTGAGATAATATATGTTTGTAAACATTACATTTATCTGCTGGTTTCTAGAAAAGGTTGTCTCTCATCAGCATACCACAAAACTATCATTAATCTTCTTTGGGGAAGATGTCTGTTTTTAAATTAATAATAGTATTTGGTAATGTTTATCTTGACCTTACTTATCCCTCTGTACATTTAGGCCTATGTATTATACCAACAGAAGATTGTTTCTTAATTCTGTCCACAGAATTCAGTGGCAGTCACTCTCTGTTAGTGCATCTGTAATGAACAGTGGTAAGGAGTTCATGGTTTCTGCTGGAATTTCCAGGTACTTGCATGGAAGTTAATAAGACTTGTCTAAAAGGATGCCATGCATTTTTTCCTTTCATTTTTATCAAGGAGGCATTTTCAAGTATACAAGTCCATGTACGCATACAATGCCTAAGTCTGAGATGGTGTGTTACTGAAAATAAATAATATCTCAATTAAATGTTTTGGAAAACACTCTGGCACTATTGTGCAAAAGGGAAATATTTTTGTGAATAAGACTCACAGGGGTTTTTGTTTTAATGAAATTGTCTTCGTACTACTGTTTATGTATACTTCATTATTTTATAAGGTATTGATTTCATGTGCTAAGGTAAAGGCTCCACTCAGTGCTGGAGTGCTTTTGCACTCATGTCACATCTCTGGATCTACTTTTTTTCATTTATATAATATTTAGTGTCTCCATTTACTGGTGATTCTTACTCCAGACTACTAAATTTACTAATGGAATTCATAAAGCTTATTTCACCCCAAATACTTAACCATTGCATATAAACTGATCCCTTCATACATCACAGAATCACAGAGTCACAGAATCAAAGGATGGGTGAGGCTGGAAGGGATCACAGTGGGTCACATGTAGCAGAACACTCATATTTTAGAACTGAATTTCTTAACAGTACTACATCCAGCTCTGGGGTCCACAACACAAGAAAGCCATGGACCCATTGGAGCACGTCCAAAGGAGGCCACTAAGCTGATCAGAGGGGTGGAGCACGTCTCCTACAAAGACAGGCTGGGAGTTGGGGCTGTTCAGCCTGGAGAAGAGAAGGCTCTGGGGAGACCTTATACGACCTTCCAGTACCTGAAGGGTGCTTCCAAGAAGGCTGAAGAGGGACTTTTTATGAGTACATGTAGTGATAAGAAAAGAGGAAATGGTTTTAAACTGAAGGAGGGTAGTTTTAGGTTAGATGTTAGGGGAAAATCCTTTACTGTAAGGGTGGTGAGGCACTGGCACAGGTTGCCCAGAGAAGCAGTGTATGGCCCATCCCTGGATGTGTTCAAGGCCAGATTGAATGGCATTTTGTGCAATGTGGTCTAGTGGAAGGTTTCCCTGCCAATGGCAGTGAAATGTTGGAAAGAGTTGATCTTTGAGATTCCTTCCAACCCAAATCCTTCTATGACTCTGATTCCAAATACTTTAGGAAGAACAAGCAAGTGTTAAAGACTTCTGTTACAGCAAGAGTCTTTATCTGCTATGGTGCCTTTACACTGAGTGGTAGAGTCACAGTCCCACAAACTGTGATTAGTGTGTAAAGTCACTGTATCCATCTGCAGAACATTCTTAAAGCGTGGAAATGAGAGAGATTTCCTGCCAGATGCCTGTTCAGTAGGTCATGACAACTTATTCCATAGGAGATAAGAGAGTTAAGGATGTGACAGAGATCAGTGGACCAGCATGGGGAAATTTTGGGAGGCATTACAGTCTAAAGGACAGCGCAGTGAATTCTCTGTACTTGGAGCCTCCTCACTGTCAGGACTAAACAGAATTAGAAGGCGGCTAAAGTAGCTTAAAAGCATTATTGTAATCTTTCAGCCTTTCTTACCTGTGGATTATATGACAATTTAGTGGTCAGAGAGGTGTAGGATTTCAGTTGTATATTTTTAGCTCCAGTGAATGGGAATGTTTTACATCAAAAATCATAGTTTCAGGAACACTACAGATTGCCACAACATTTGGGTTGCTCTGGATTATCAAGTGTTCATTTTCTTCTGTCAAATGGCTTTGGGTATTTATACTTCCCTGGAAATTCTGTCATCCAAGCATGAACTGTGTTTGAACATGATTAACTTTTGAAATATAAAAGCATAAAAAAGCACAAGAAAATACAATTTAAAGATTTATGATAAAGACTCATTTTTTTCATTAATGAATGTAACTTTTTCATTTTAGATTTCAATACATCTTCCCCTAAAAACAAAATAATAGTATTAATATGAAAATAGAAGTCATTTCCTAAAATTTGAAAGAAAATGGTTGAGAATACACCAACTTTCCTGGGAAACTTGAACACATTCACAAAGCAGAAAGTAAATTTAAAGCCATTTTTCTAAGTTCTTAAAGCTTGACTACATATCACAGCATTAATAATATCGTGTGTCATAGTCATTGAAATACTCTTTGGAAACTTTACCTTAATTCTTAAGAAAAATTATCTTAGTGACACAAGACGTCAAGTGGTATGGTTCAGTAGTTTCCTGAAATAATCACTCAGGCTCCTAGCCAGATAGGTATGTGAATAATAAAACCTTCTACTTTCTTAGAATAGAAAAAATAGTCTCAATTTTGTTCTGTCCATCTAAAACTTGATTTTAAAGATGGGTGCATGTATGGCTTGACAAAATTGTGCTTTAACAATATTTCCCTATATGTCTAGTCTTACATTTATGAGCAGTGGTTCAGAAACACTAAGTATATACAAGGAGGAATTGTCTAAAAACAGTCAAATGGTAAAAGAAATTATCTTACGTGCTTTCTCTATTGAACTACAGTCACACTTGACTTTAGTGCTAGCATTTGCTGTCATTGCAATTACAGAAATCTAGAAATAGAGAAGAAGTGTTTTGTTATATACTCAGAAATAATTAAACTTTGGAGCAGGTTTCCATGACTTCCAATTTATGTGCAGAAAGTGCCTCGTAATGGAGCTGTAGTTGCTCCTGTTATTGTAGCAGACTGCATTGTGAAGAGAGGCATATTAGAGAGAATAAGTAAGAATGAAAGTCACACTGAAAGAAATCATTTGCCTACTGGAAGCTTGAATTGGTATAATACTTTCTCTTTGACTTTTGAATTTGATACAGAAGTAAGAAAAAATCTTCAGAGTTGCCCTCAGCTGCTAACAGCCAGAATGTCAAGAGAAAAGTTTGAAAGTTCGGTTTTATTCTTTCTGGCAGCTTCTGGCATTCTGTGCCCTTCACTGTGTCACTGAATAGACCATGGTCCTTGTGACTTATAAAGTATTTGTGAGTTTGTAAAAATCTACTTTAGAAAGCTAAAAGTGAAACAATCAGCATCACAAAACCTTGTGTGATTTTTTAATGAATAAAATCCCTCACAAATAGTATTCCACTTTTTGAAAATATTTTATAAATTTTATGCAATTAAAAAGATAGTTTGAGCTAGTCTTTGACAGAGTAATTTGAATAACAACTATTTGTTTCAAATCTAAAAATATTCAGGAATCAAAGTTTTAAAAATGGGTTTTTAAAGATGCCCCTTATAGTGTTGACATCAAAAATATGTTATTCACAATGTTTTATATTGTGAATGTATAAATCAAAATTAATATATAAATATGCAATTAACTAATAAAAGGTATTTAAATTAAAATAATGTTCATTTAAAATTGCTCAAACATTGCAGATTTAGTTGGAAAGCCTGAAAAAAAGAAAATATTAGTAATTTTTTTGAAATTAACTTTTTACAAAGCTTAATATTTGAATTTATACAGGCCAAATTGCAAAGGAAGAGCAATGTCCTGAAGAGTTGCTTTTAGTTAATTGACAAGCAACTCAATGTAAGCTTCTGGAGCAAAATGATAAATGTGATTTCTCTGTGTCTGAACAAGAAAGGAGGAAGACAATTTCATTTCTGTGTACACTATTGATTGTGATATTGGTTGTACTGTATTTCATTGTGTACTGGTGTGCAGTGTAGCAGAATCTTAAAAGCATAAAAGATGAAGGATATAATTTAAAAGCCCTCAAAGAAATTGGTGATATCTTTTTTTAAAGGTATGCAGGAAGATACTTTAGCAAATCAGTGTCTCAGGTTTTTTTGCTAGAATCTGACTGTGGGGATTATCGTGCTTACAAAGGCAGCACATATGTTTAAGGAGGAGAAGCACAGGACACAGAAGAAGTTTCTGTAGCTCAGCAGAGACCAGCATGTTAGAACTAGTGGCTGAAAGAGCTATAGCCAGAACGTCTGAACTGGTAATAACCCCCCAAAATAGCTGTAGTACAGATGATGACTATAACTGGTACAAACTACCAGTTGAAGTGGTGGCTTCTTCATGTGTTGCTGTGTTAAAATTACACTGCATGTCTTTCTAGAAAGGGTTCTCTAGGCAGCCATAACTTAGTACAGCTGTAAATGCAGGAGATGCTGAGATCTGTGATGAACAGAAGAGATGGAACTCTGATGTAACCTGCATTTAAAAAAAGATAATGTGATTTTGTGCAGAAAGAAATTAAAGAATAAATAAGTAGTACTGAATGCCAAACACATGAGGCAGACATGGTTGCATGTCTATTTTCTGTTGATGAGTCATAAATTGTCTTACATTCTTATAGTCAGGAAATCTCTGCATCTTAGATGCCATCACTTCTAGGTCCTATAATATAAAATATAAATAAACTGAAATAATATGTAATTATTTCTTTTAAAATATAATTATTTCTTATTGTAATACATTCTTACTTAAATGACTTAGTGAATCAGGTAGTATATATATATTGGCTGATTAATATATGAGGAAGTTGTTATCTACAGCTAATAAATGGGCTTCTCTGGAGAGCTGCTAAGCAGAATTTTATTTTCTGTGGAGGGTAGGGGTTGTTTGTTTAAGGTTGTAATATTAAGTAATGCAAGACTAGAGAGATATATCATCCTTCAAAGGACCTTGGTTATAAAGTTAAGAAAACAGTCTTATCCCTATAACCACTTGATTGCAGCAGAAAAACAAATATATTAACCAGTAAAAGACACATGAATTTCCCTTCAAAATTCATATACAATTACCTAATTTCTCAAAACCTAAATTGATTATAAATAGTTTATATGTTTTTTTCTGAATCTGTAACCTGCAGGACTGTTTATTCATATCCTGTCTGACTCTTGCTCTGCAGTACTCTAGATAAACAGTGCATCAGTGCCCCCTGCAGCCTTGAAACACTAGTATAACAGTTAAAACTAAACACTAGTTAAAAAAACCCCAACACTATTGATCGCTGTTGAAATAACTATTCAGAAAAAGAACAGCTTTAAATCCTGTTGTATCTTTTCCTTTTTTCTCCTTCCTTCTTTAAAAGTGAAATCACAACTCTTGGGTAAAGAGAAAATGCTTCAGAAATGTAACCTAAAATTCGAGACAGACCTTGATATATTTGGGAGAATAAAAAGGCTTTTTTTTTTCCTTAAAAAACACTGACATATGAAATGCAGAAACTAGAAGCATAAGCAATTCAGAATATATGTGCAAACTTTAAAATGAATAGTTACAAAAAAGACAGAATGTCTGACTCTCAGAAGACCGATTTCTGTAATGTGTAGAATGTTCAGAGTATAGAGAAATGCTGCTTTGTCTATGTTAAACTGTAGGTATTCATGTGTACTCATGCATATTTTTGAAGATTTACTCAAAATTACACATATAATATAAAGATAAGTTTGGGGTTTGTTTCTTCTTATTCAGCTCCTACTCACATCTTTCCAAAGTCATCGGTAAATTTCTAGAGACAGTATTAGTTATGGGTGTACAGATTTCTTTTGAAGCTCTGAAGTTTCAATTAAGCAATTGTTGGCAGTAGTAGAAATCCAAAGTAATTTATCTCTGTGTGGGGAGAAGGAAAGTTTTCAGCTCATAAAACCATGAGCTGTTAAAATTGCCAACAGTGCCAAAAAGAGGACACGAACAAAAATAAAATTAATTTTTAAAAAACACCTTTCTCTACGCTGTGTATGAATTTGTTGAGATAGATGTGCTTCAGATCAGTTTTCTGAAGCCAGATTTACCCATTTTCCCTCTCTATACCCATGCTAAAATTAAGAGGTAGATAGGAGAAGATACTGCCCTGCTAGAACCCATACAAGGTTCTACTCGACGTGAAAGTGTGACTTGGCATTCCTTAACTGCCAAAAAGTTCCTTATTCAAACAGCAAGATATAATATGAAATTTTTACATCTGTAAGGATCAAGGCTGGAGGCCAAATGATATTAGTCAATTGAAAATGAATTAATTTCTTAGAACTAACTGTCTAACGTAGTTCACTGATGTCATAAAAATGAGTAAGTATTGTATGGAAATGATGGGAAATTATTAAATCTCTTCTGGGCACTATAAACACGAGTGTGACATCAATAATTGGCTTCCAGCATTTATCAATTATAAAATCCATTTCATAAACCAGAAGATATAAAGTATTCTTGACTGAACTAAAGTATATGCAAGAAATTTTCCAGCAATCAGAACTCTTAAGTATCAAGACCATTCTGGTTGCAAGTGAGACTAGTTTTATTTAAAATAAATATTTTTTCCCCTCAGAATAAATTCCTAATATAAACAGAGTAAGGTAAATTCTCTAATTTGGGAATGTGGCCATGCAACCCTTGACAGGTTTTCATCAAATTTGATTAACTGAATAAAATTACTATTTTTTACTTAAAAAGGTATATTTTTACCTCCTAAGCCTCACTAAGCCCTTTACAAATGGCAAAGCACAATCTACTTGCCATGGTGGGGTTTATTTTCATAATTTAAATCTATAGCTGAGATATTTTAAGTCTTGAGTACTAAATGAATTGCCTAAATTTTTCACAAGAAAACAAGGTATATTTTGTTTTAAAATAAGAAATTAAGCAAGACATGATTCTACATGTATTTTATGTCTTTTAACCTCCGGACTGTTTTCATAAAGTTGCTTTGTTGATATGATGATAATGAGCATTTGACTGTTACTTTTAAATCTGACCCGCTTTGTTATAATGACCCTCTTAAGTCACTAATATCAATGCTTTAATTACACCTGCCTTTCACGATTTAAAAATTACTCAATAAAAAATTGCTGAAAAATATAGTTCAGTTTGAAAGTAACAATGAGAAGTATTCTCTGCCATAGAGAATATTCTGCCAGTTTTGCCTCATGTTTCTTTTTAACTCTTGTTTTAAGACTTGTTTTGTAGTTGGAAAGACCAATTGGTTTTGCAAGTGTTGTTGCCTATTATCAAGTCATAGCCAGGTACTTAAACCTTCAATGACATAGCCTTTGGGTTCAGATAGGGTTTGAGATAATCAAAAGCTGTTAGGATCAATAGATGCAAAGTATCCAAAACTTGCAATGTTACCCTGGAACAGCTTGACCACGTAAAAATTTCAATATAACTTAGTTTTCATTTATTAGGTTTTATGCTTCCCTATGATCTTGCCACGTAACAGCCTTTGGGCTGATAAGATGCGAGGATATGAAAAATCCAGGTCAAGAAAAAGCAGCTCCTTAATTGATGCTTAATTAGTCATAGTCCTAATCAAAATAGAATACTTTAATGCAGAGCAGTGGCATGTTGTTTTCTGTACTTGTTTTTGAGTCCTGTGCTGTCTTAAATATTGCTTACAAGTTGAAAGGAAAGAAATCTGCAGACAAGGCATCTGGAGTTTCCTTATTGCTTGTTTGTGAACTGTTATGCTTTTCTTCTGGTTCTTAACACTAATGATAAAACTTCTCAGTCTTGATAATGTTGCCTGTTACTATTTCTCCATGTTTTAAGATTTGCCTATGTCAGAGTCACATTATTACACATGTTAAAGTCATAGCTGTCTCTTAATTGCAAACTTAAATTGCTTACAATTTTAGAAAGATTACTTTAGGTTGCAGGAAAATAAAGTAAGCTCCATTCTTTGCTGTAAAGGTATGTGATTTATAGGAAATGTTTTCAATACCTAGAAATGGTTTGGGCTGTTTTTCAGCTATATAATCAAAACAAGCATGATTTTAAGTGTGACATAGTGAGTAGAAGTAGAAATTTGTCCTCACTCATCACAGTTATTTTATTTAGTACCATCTCTAGTCAAGGAAGAAAGGTGGTTACTTTTCTTAGAATGTGATGAGCTGGAGATGCCTCTCTCTGCATATAGATCATCTACAGGGAGAACCAAGGTGATCAGCTCAGGCAGGTTTGAAAGCTCTTAGGCAGATAATGTTTGACAAAATGAATTCTGTCTTAGAGTTTTATTTGTAGATGAAATTTCTTCAAATATTTAGGAGGAAAAAGACTATTTGGGATGGCATTTTGATGTCTTGGAGAATTAGGAATTGAAAAGAGCTTGAACATGAGGTCATAAGTACTGAACTTCTTAATTACTTTGTTATTGATAGTTCTTCTTGCTGCTGGCAATGTCACAGGTACAGTATTTGTTCACTCTCAAGTGAGAGTGTTCATTACAAAAACACATTTGAGCCAAATTCAAAGAGTTTTCCAATTGCATGAAAGATAAATATTTCTTACTCCAACAATCTTCCTTTAGGAAAGTCCCATTAGTAAGAACATAACATTGTTTAGTGTACCCTCACAGTCATTCCAAGGAAAATTCTACCAGCATTGCATCTTACGCTGGGACATGCTAAAATATGGTATTGCTGTGGGCAAAAAAAGTTATTAAATTGTAAACAATAGCAGGTAGCAGATACCAGGACACACATATGAATATCCAAAATTGAACTTTTAAATTCTCAAACAGAAGCCTCCTGCTTCAATCAATATGAGTGGTTGTACATTTTCTCAATGTCTGAACCAAACAATAGTAGCACATCCTGAAGCCTGCAGTTAGTAAAGTGATCTGAGGTAAAAGCACCATTAGGAGGTTGATCTCACACTGAGTTTCTGCACAGAGACTATTGGTGGTCGGAGGGTTTCTGGGGCATAGCAACCATGTAATGATAGAGTTTTCATTTCTCAGTGAAGTAAGGAAGAGGATCAGCAAAACCTCTACCTTGGACTTATGGAGGGTGGACTTTGGCCTGTTCAGGACTCTGGTTCAGAGAGTGACTTAGAAAACAGTCATAATAGAGCAGTCCAGGAAGGCTGGACCTACTTAAAGAATTAATCTTAAAGGTGCAAAGGGGACTGTCCCTATGTGCCAAAAGATGAGCCAGTGGAGAAGAAGACCAGTCTGGCTGAACAGGGAGATTTCACAGGACCTCAGAATAAAAAAAGAGAGTTTAAGACCTTTGGAAAAATGGGCAGGCAATTCAGGAAGAGTACAAGGATATCATTAGGTCATGTAGAGAGAAAATCAGAGAGGCAAAAGCTCAGCTAGAATTCAATCTAGCCGCTGCTGTGAAAGATAATAAATAGTGTTTTTATTAATACATAAGCAGCAAAAAGAGGGCCAAGGAAAATTTCCATCCTTTATCGAATGTGAAGTGGAACACTGTCACCAAGAATGAGGAAAAGGCTAAAATACTTAATGCCTTCTTTACCTCAGTCTTTAAAAGAAAGATAGGTTATCCTCAGGGCAACCAGCCCCCTGAGCTGGTAGGAGTAGAATCCAGGAGGATTCTACCAGCAATCCAGGAGGAAGTAGTTAGTGACCTGCTGTGCCACTTAGACACTCTCAAGTCTAGGGGCCAGATGGAATTCACCCAAGAGTACTGAGGAGCTGGTGGAAGAACTCACCAAGACAGTCTCCGTCATTTACCAGCAGTCTTGGTTAATCGAGGAAGTCCCAGATAACTGAAGGCTGGCCAGTGTGATTCCCTTCTACAAGAAGGACAGGAAAGAGGGTCTGGGGATCTGTAGCCCTGTCAGCCTGGCCACGGTGCCAGGCAAGGTTATGGAACAGATTATCTTGAGTGCCATCATGCAGCAGGTGCAGGACAATCAGAGGATCAGGCCCAGCCAGCCTGGGTTTAGGAAAGGCTGGTCCTTCTTGACCAACCCTTTATGGACCAGGTGACCTGCCTAGGGGATGAGGGAGAGGCTGTGGATGTTGTCTACCTGGACTTCAGTAAAGCCTTTGACACTGTCTCACACAGCATCCTCCTGGAGAAGCTGGCAGCCCATGGCTTGGACAGGTGCACTCTTTTCTGTGTTAAAAACTGGCTGGATTGCTGAGCCCAGAGAGTTGTGGTGAATGGAGCTGCATCCATCTGATGGCCAGTCACTAATGGGGTTTCCCAGGGCTCAGTACTGGGGCCAGTCCTGCCTAATATCTTTTTTGATGATCTGGATGAGGAAATTGAGCACATCCTCAGTCAGTCTTAGACAATACCAAGCTGGGTGGGAGTGTTGATCGTGTCTGAAGGTAGGAAGACTCTACAGAGGGATATGGACAGGCTCCATCAATGGGTTGAGGCCAACTGTAAAGTTCAGTAAGGCCAAGTGCCGGGTCCTGCACTTGTGTCACATCAGCCCCTTGCAGCACTACAAGCTGAGGGAAGAGTGGCTGGGAAGCTGCCCAGTGGAAAAGGACCTAGGGGTACAGGTCCACAGCCAGCTGAACATGAGCCAGCGTGTGCCCAGGTGGCCAAGAAGGCCAGTGGCATCCTGGCCTGTATCAGACCAGGGCAGTGATTTTCCCTGTGTACTCAGCACCAGGGAGGCCACACCTTGAGTGCTGTGTTCACTTCTGGGCTCCTTGCCACAATAAAGAGATTGAGGTGCCGGAGCATGTCCAGAGAAGGGCAACAGAGCTGGGGCAGAGTCTAGAGAATCATAGGAAGGGCATCTGAGGGAGGTGGGATTGTTTGGCCTGGAGAAAAGAAGGCTCAGGAAAGACCTTGTCACTCTCTACAGCTTGGTCACCCTCTTCTCCCAGGTAACAAGTGACATGAGAAGAAATGGCCTCAAACTGCACCAAGGGAAGTTCAGAAAAAATTTCTTAACTGAAAAGGTGGTAAGGAATTGGAACAGGCTGCCCAGGGAAGTGGTGAACTCACCATTCCTGGAAGTGTTTGAGAAATGACTGGCATTTATTACTACTGTTTAGTTGACATTGTAGTATTTGATCAAAAGTTACAGTCAATGGTCTTGGGTTTTTTTCCAACCATAATTATTCTGTGATTCTATGACTGTATTTTTATTGGGAAAAATGAGTGCTGGGTGTTCTGGAGAGAAAAGTGAGTGCTGAAACATAAGTGTTCCTGAAAAGAAGATATAGTCTTGGAGAAAAGAAGAGGGCCAGGAAAGAAGAAGGTAAATATCCTGGCTGGAAGAAAGATCCAGGAAGCGGGGGGAGGTACTGAAGAGAAGAGAGAGGTGCATGGAGATGAATACCAGGGGATGCACAGGAACCGTGGCTGGTAACAGTCAAGGCCAGTTACTACAAACAGCAGCTCAGTGTGAATCAACATGACTTTCCACTTGAGCTTTCCAGGCCAGCAACAACCTCCCTGCTAGGAGGGAGAGTGGAAACCCAGTGAACATAATGGGCTATGGGGGGAGTGAAGGCACGTGGGAGTGCATGAGATAAACAAGTAGGGAAAAAACTCTAATCTTGTTGGTTCTTAAGTAAACTTCAATACCCAGTTCAACTATGGGCTGTTGTTTACTCTCTCATCTGTTTCATGCACTTCGTTGATTATAAAATCATTTTTATCTCCTAGAAAAAAAATTGCATAAGGCTTATTATTTTACTTCCTTATCTTTTACCTTGTAAAATCCTGTTTAGGATGTTTTCAGTACTGTATTTTTTCATTCTATCAGTTAATATTATGGGGACTTTTGGACCTGTCATATCTACAATGTTCTTTCTTATGCACTCAATGAGAATGCAGTAATATTTTAATTAAATGCCAAATTACTCATGAATAAATGATGTTTGTGTTTATGCATGTCAGCCATTCTCCAGCATTAAGATATAATTAGAAATTAAGTCTGGAAGAAAGACTAGATGATACATAACAGTACTCTGTATTTTTAACTCTTTTTGTAGTAATAATTTCTACATATCTGTCTCATCTAGCTTGCAGGACAGCTTTTATGGTAATTTCTATAATATGTGGTACAGAATGCCTTTTTTAATTCCTATTTCTCTCCAATAACACAGTCTTTTACTAGCAAAATGCTTTCTATCCAGGAATCTTAATTAATATTTAGAGAATGCCATGGTTTAACCCCAGCTGGGAACTAACCCCCATTCATTCATTTGCTTAGTCCTCCCTGGTGGGATGGGGGAGAAAATCAGAAGGGTATAAGTTAGAAAATCTATGGGTGGAGATAAAGACACTTTAATAGGTAAAGCTAAAGCCATGCACAAGCAAAACAAAACAAGAAATTCACTCACCACTTCCCATAGGCAGGTGGATGTTCAGCCATCTCCAGGAAAGCAGGGCTGCATCATGTGCAACACTGGCTTGGGAAGACAAATGCCATCACTATGAATGTCCCCTCTTCCTTCTTCTTCCCCCAGGTTTATATGCTGAGTATGACACCATATAGCATGGGGTGTTCCTTTGGTCATTTGGGAACAAGCTGTGTCCCCTTCCAACACCTTGTGCACTCCCAGCCTCCTCTCTGGTGGGTTGGGGTGAGGAGCAGAAAAGGCCTTGGCTCTGTACAAGCACTGCTTGCAGTAATTAAAGCATCTCTATATTACCAACTGTTCTCAGTACAAATTCAAAACACAGTCCCATAGTTGCTACTGTAACTCTTTCCTAGTCAAAATCACCAATGTGTACCTCCCCTACTTCTATTAAGTAGGGAAGAGCTATTTTCAGCACTTGGGGAAACTAATGCTAAAAGAAAGAAGGCAATCTCTCTATAAAAATTACTTAAATGCCTAAACTATTCTTATGTGAATCATCTAAAAGAAAAGTATGTACTATCAAAACTACACTTTATCTCCAATATCATCAGGGTGCATTGAAGTTCCAGCCTACCACTCATTTCTGGTAGCATCTTGATTCTCTTAGAAGTCCTCCTCACACTTGTTAGGATCTGACAATGCCTCTATTTCATGAGTGTATCTCACAGAGAACAATATCTCCTAAACATTCCCAGAAGAAAATGAGATGAGACTGTAAAAGACCTGTCCAGTGTTGGTACATATGTGCTTCCTGTTTTTATTCTTCAGATCAATGGTATGAACACTCTTCTCATTTATCAGGTTCTTGACTTCCGTTGTGTCCTTAGCTTGGTGGAATTATAAACATGCCAATCTGTTTCCAGAAGTGCTGTAAGAATTCCCCAAACCAGTCCCTTTGTCTGTTCTGTCCTGCATGGAATAAGCTTTGATTGGGTTGAATGGAGAAAGGAAAAGTGTTCATATATGGTTCCCCATCCCTTGGCTAGAACATTTACCTGAGTACAGGTTTGCATTTTTCCACTGTATCAATTGCTTTTTAAATATATCTCTTGAAGCATTTCAGGGGTTTTTTCCTGTCAAAGCAGGGCGCTACCCATCTGGTGAATCTTCACTGTGGGCAAACATCAAAGTTTGACTACTATAGCCCTGAAAATTGCAATGTAGAACTCTTGAATTGAATGAATTATTGCTTAGGAAATCAATTGCATATTCATGATCTAGAAGCTTCCCACACAGACACATTGTGCAATAATATTACATAGGTAGATCATGCATTTTGGAGTCTAAATTATAGATGGCATCAATGAGGTGGAAGAATGTCTTTACTCCTTGAACTTAGACAGAATCTTTGGTAAACAATAGTGACTTCATTCTGGAATTGTGATTTTTGAGATGGCTGCCACAGCATCTCTGTTACAGGAACTCAATTTATCCAGTACAATTTACTCAGTGATTCAGGACTGGAACAGAATAGTTATATTCTCATCTTGCAGAGTCTTTTCAGAAGGACAAGTACAGTGTCATGTTAAAAAACAAAATAATATTTTTCATCTGCTGAGAGAGCTTCAAGGAGGGAATGAAAGTATTTTTCTCTTTCAAAATCACTAGTTTCAAGAAACAAAAGTAGTTGCATAATTGAACAAAAAGATGCCGTTGTCAGACCTTTGAAGTGCTCTTTTTCTAAACAGCAGCTAAGATTAATCTGGGAAGAGGTTTCCTAACTATGATTATTGACCAAACATAAAAGAGAAAGCTGATGTTCAGGCAGGTTTGAGATTTGTTTAAACTTCAGAAAGTGTAAAATTTGCACTTTGGTCCACTCAGTGCTCACTAGTTTGCCTGCTTCCCTTTTTCTTTAGTATAATGTTTGGATCACTGGTACATGTACTGTTTTATGCCTAAGTAAAGATCAGTGTGGACAACTAAAAGATTTAATGCTCCCTTGTTTCTTCAAGCAAGTCAAGTAAAAAGATGACTGGATTTGGTACAGAAATTCAGTTCTTCAGTTTTAGCAAAACCATTGTTTTACTAAAAACTAAATGAGGGGACTGAGGGTGTTTTTGGAGTATCATCTAAGGAACACTCATTTTAATGTCTTATTTAGAAAGGTTTTTGCTATTAAAATTTCAACATAAAGTATAGTTGCTGCAAATTCTGTCATATTAACTTATGCACCCATTGCAAAGGTCGTGGAATCTATATGTTTTAAAGGATACAGAACCAAAATATGTCTCTTAGTACATGCATTTCCTTTTCCTCTTACGATTTCCATCTGTCTTTTCATAACCGACATTTCTTCTCGTATCTAGCAGTGCTATGCATCCTGGAGTTTAAAATTTTTTCTTTAAATTTGTAAACAGAGCTTTCATAAACTTCATTCTCTCTTTAATTTTATTCTCATATTTTCAGCTGCATTGTATGTTGAATATATTATTTGCATTGCTAAGAATTTGCACCATTAAATGAGATTCTGTGTGTGCAAAAGCAGTTGCAAATAATGATATTATTTGAACTGTGAATTTTTAAATGGAAAGCTACAACTACACAATCTCTGAGTTCTGCTACCAATTGCTGTGACTTATAGGATGGAGAAGCTGGACCCACAGTCTAGAACATACATTGAGAATTAAATTTTTTTAAGAGATATGCCTGAGCCTATATCATCTCTATTATGAAAACAAATCCCTCACTCTTCTGAATAAAACAAAAACTGTGATGAGTGAGGAAATCAGATTCACATATAAACTGCTGAATATAAATAATCCATATCTGGTAATCTCTCAAATTGTTTTCACAATTGCTGTGTTGAGTGATGTAAATGATGTCTCCAGGAGGCTAAGTGCACAGATATTCTGCTCTGTTGATTCACTGAAATCGGTGAGATGCCATTTAAAGTACTCTGCTTGATATGGTTGTGAACAGTGAAATAAACAGCCTGTAAAAGGTTTTATTTATTCTTGCCAAATTACATGCAAGGTACTGGGGTTTCATTCCTGTTTAAACCAACATTTCCATTTGTTTTCAGTTTCATAAGGTTTGAAATTATATTTTACCACACATGCTAATGCTCTTGAAAAATTTTTTTTTGGCTCCAATTTCTCAAGCATTCTCTTTAAATAATATTCTGTCACAATCTAAGAAAAATGGCAGATGCACACTTTTCCACTGAAGAAAATTGCAAATAAAAACAGTTGCTTCCCAGCACAAACTATTTTATTGACAAGTTAAAAATACAAACTTCCTTATCTCACTCATATCAGATAAGGCTAAATCCATTACTCCAGTAAAAAAATGTTAAGTGCATAAGTACCAGAAGATATAGGCAGTGAAGATGTTATCATATCACTGGGACTCCTGTGCTATTCCATGTCTCATCAACCTGCTTCATGGGAAATGTCAGAGTGCTTCTGTAGACACATCTGCCATCAGCCTGATAATGAGTTACTTGGGGGACAAGTCTGCTCTTTTTGCATGTCTCAGTTTGAAGTCCATTTTACAGATAGATCACCCTGGGGAAAAAAAAAAAGTTCTTCTTGTACTTAGGTGGGATTTCTTTCATTTCGTGTCCATTGCTGCATGTCCTTTGTATGGCCACCTACAAGAAGCATGTGGCCCCATCTTTTCCCCTTCCCTTCCCTTTCCTCTTAGGTATTTATAGAAATGGACAAGTTTCCCCAGAGCCTTCCATTCTTCGGGCTGAACTCTCGTGGCCCTGGTCATTGGCCCCAGGGCAGGGGCTAAACTGGCTATACACAGGTAAGCCCCTGTCGAGGTCAGTGCACAGCTGCGCATCCCAGATGTTTTGTTAACTTTCTCAGCTGCAGTGCCTCTAACTCCACTTACTAATCATTTCAGGCTCTTATTGAATAGAGGAGGGTGTTTGGGAGAGGGAAGCACACATGGTTTGGGTATGTGTGCTTTTGGTTTAACAACATAACATCAAGTATGGCCCCTAAGTACTGTGTTCCTACCACTCAGTTCATCATACATCTCCTTGAGTGGCAAACAAAGTAATGTAAAATAAACAGGGCTTCAAATTGCACTAATGTCTGTGTTTAGACAAGCATTTCAAGCTCACATGCACTCAGCTATGAAACACAACCTTGCAGGCCTTTAAAACTCAGCTTTTTGAGCTCATTTTAAGATTAAAAACAATGTGTCGATGCTTGCAGCAAGTTTAAAAGATCTTTGTGTGCATTACTGACCTGAGAGGCAGTGACAGGTTGGGAAATTGAAAAGAAAAAAAAACCAAAAACATAAAAGTGTGGCCTTGTTGCACAGTAACAGTGATTCAAGTTTCCTTGATATATTTTTTTTACACTTTGTCAAAACTTTTAACACCTCAATTGCTATTTTACTTTAAATGCTTCCCAGCTCTTTATTCAAATAACGTTGTAGTTAAAATGCATTGAGCCGAGGTCATTGCTTATTCACAGCAGCAGCTTGAACGGCTTGCGAGCACAGCTGCAGATGTTTGCCCCACTAACCAGCCCCGGCAAACCCTTCTCCGCTTTTGTGGCAAGGCAGGGAGCTGCGGGGTGCCTGGAAGCAGTGCTGGCACGTACACAGTCAGGCACCATCTAGAAGCAAAACATCCAGAACAGCACTGCAAAGGCTGACATCCTGTGAAAAATTAGCAAATGAACCGGGGAGGAATCAGCCTACCAAGGAGCTTTCCTTCCTTTCTTCTCTGCAGATTAGAATGTCAACCAAAAAATGAAGCAGGGCTGCATTACTTGCGCTCATAAAATTTCATTTAAAGCACACTGCTGTGATTCTATTTTAGAGAAAAACAGTAGCTTCCCATCAGAAAGGGGATGTGAAACTTCCACAGCTGGAAATCAGTGCTTCCAGTGGACACAAGAATGCACTACCTGCCAGTCAGACACTCTCCCTCTTGTTCAGCATTTTACCCCTGACAGGAGCTGTGACCAGGTTCAGAGGAGTAAATTTTGCAGTGGTCATGTATAGGATTATCTGTCATTAGAAAAATGGTCTCTCTAATAGCTTGCAGTGAAAGCTTAGTTTATACCCTGTTTATTTCCTAGGTTTTATGTAGTTTTTTGACCTTTTTATTTTTCAGGAGTAACCGAAAATCAACCCCAAATACCAGTAATTGCTCCCAATAAACTTCTGTAAATGCCTAAATCTTTATGTAAACCTACTATTGGTTCAGAGTTTCTACAGCATTTAAGCTATGCCTGGGGAGAAAATGAAGATTTGTTTTGGTTTACTCTTAATCAGTGGTTGTAATCCCAGCAGGTGACTAAGCATTTTTAGTTTGCTGCTAGCCTGGTAGAAGATAACACACATTAGCACATTCTTAATGCTGCTCTGAATGGAATAGCCTACATGAAGATCATATTAGTTATTTCCCTTTGGAGAAAAGTTTTGTTATAAATCAAGCAATTACTTTGTTTTCATTGTATTTATATAAATGGAAATGTTGTTATTCTATTAATTTAAATGGAAACAAACATTTTCTTAAAGTTTCAAGCCTTTTATGAGCAAGTCCTCAGCCTGAAAAATATTTTAGGGATTTATTTTCAGCCACCTTGTTGATTGCCATCTTTTTTGGATGCTTTTCCCTCATATAAAGTAGATAGCTTTTAACTGCCTTGAAATCCTCATTGCTAAGCACCATAGTGTGTGTGTTTTGGCTATTTTGTGTTTTGGATGCAGTCTGCATCCCTGCTTCAGCATCTCATTCTAATGTTTTCCTTACTATCATGGCTGGCTCTGCACATCTCCTCTTTACTGTCACATAAGCCCTGTGCCCCTTTTGTTCTTTCCCAGGCTCCACTCCTTTCTCAGTTACTGTGCCTTTCTCTGGGTCCCATTAGATATTTACTTTGCCCTGAATTATTTCTCTCCTTCCTCTATCCAGCTTCTTTTCCTTCCTACCTGGCTCTGGGCATGTATCCTTTTTTTGCTGTATTGATAATTTAGAGAAGTGGGTTTTTAACAGTGACATTTACAGACAACATACTTTGCTGAGACATGTTATGTTGGGTGGATTTTTTTCAAAATATTATTAAGTTTGTTAGTAGTTTCTAAGGTATGGATTCCAAGAAAGTAGATTATTAAAATCAGTCTTCAGGTAAATAGGATATGTAAAAAAATTGGAAGCTGGACTTAAGAAGACACATGCATGGAGCAGTGAATGCAATGTCACACTGAAGGTGTCCCATCACATCCCTGTGTCCCCACCTGTATTGCTTCTGCAGTTGCACTCTCCTGGTGCATCATCACTTTCAAATGCTTCTTTTTAAGACATACTCCCAGCTCTAAAATATGGTGAAGCAGAAGTTTTAGCTGATACAAGAGCAGGTGACAAAGAGAAAGGGAAGGGCGTAGCAGGGTCCAATATATGAATTTTTTTTTAATTTTTATTTTTATAAAGCAGATTTATGCCACCATTTTCACCAAAATAATTAAGAATTTGACTGTTGATGTTTAACACACTGCCAAAAAATGTTGTCTTTTGCTAGCCATGGTGCCTATAAACCGTTGTATCAAGCACTTACTTTCTATGCTCTTTTGCCCAGAATGTAAGTAACATTTCAGTTCAACCTCATCTCCCTTTTATAAAATCATAGGTTTGGGTTGGAAGGGGTCATAAAGATTATCTAGTTCCAACCCCAATGCCATGGGCAGGGACACTTTCCACTAGACCAGTTTGCTCAGGGCCCCATCCAGCCTGACACTAAACGCTTCCAGGGATGAGGCATCCACAACTTCTCTGGGCAACCTGTTCTGGCTCCTCATCACCCTCACAGTACAGAATTTCTTCCTAATATCTAACCTAAGCCTACCCTCCTTCAGCTTAAAGCCATCTCTCCTTGTCCTAGCACTACTTGCCCTCGTGGAAAGTCCACTCGTGCTTTCCCGTAGGCCCCTTCAGGTACCGGAAGGCTGTAATTAGGTCTGCCCAGAGCCTTCTCTTCTTCAGGCTGAGCAGCCACAACTCTCTCAACCTGTCTTCACAGGAGAAGTGCTCCAGCCCTCTGATAACTATTTTTTTTGGCACAACATAAAAACATGAGAGAAATATTCACAAAGTTTTAATTTACCAAGGATGTATAAATAGTGAGATATTTTATTAGATTACTGTTTTCAAATCAGAATTCTGAATTAGAAATTGCTTTCTGGGAAAAAAATATAACCTCTTGAACTTCAGAAAATGAAAGAAGAATATCTATCTGTTCTGGAAAGTGCAGTGAGAACTTTTTTTTTAATTGAAGAAGCTTACTAAATAGTCATGAATCTTTTAGGGAGTTTTGATTCCTTTTGCTTTGCCCTCATATTAATTGGTGTGATGCATGTAAGTTGTTCTGCTTGGTAAATCGGTAGACTTTTACATTTGCACGGTTCTAGTGAGTCACAAATTTGGCTCACTGGAAAACATGAGAAGCAGTAATAAACAGAGTTGACAAACAGGTGGTGTTAAAACAAAAAAGTCTCAATTTTTCTTCTCCTTTCTCCTTTCCCCTTTCCCGCCATTATTTCTGTGAATTAAAAGATACTATATTTCTGTACTACAGTTTTTTCCCTTCTGACCATGCATGCTTAATCTACTTGTATGGAAGTCATGTCTTCTAGAAATGCCTTATGAATTTTGGTAACTTCAAGCAATAAGATATTTAATAAGTGAAGCCTGTATTTATTTATCAACCATTGTTGACATCCACCAAAAATGAATTATGACTGCACATACAAACTGTGCTACATGCACGAAGGCTATTTCTTACTCCCTTAGAGAAAAAAATACCTTCATTGTGGTTTTTGCTAGATTTCAGGATGAGGAATTGATTTGGAAATTCCTCATGTACACATATTTTCTTAAGTATAGTCTGAATTTCTATTAAAAAAACCCCTAATTTTATCAGTTGAAGCTTAAGTGTAGTAGTAAAATTAGATCTTACAATTTTTTTGTTTCGATATATTGTCACTCTCCTTTCAGAATTCCTGTATCCACACATCTGTCAACAGCATTCCCTGGGGTTTCTTCTGATGTGCCTGGCTTGCCTAAACCTGTTGTGCCCTCTCATTTTTCCCTGGAATTACCATCTGTGTGCCAGAAAGGACTGTGCCATAACGGAGGGACTTGTCATCCTCTCTCTCTGCCTTCTGGGGCCACCTCGTTCCAGTGTGACTGCCCACTACACTTCACTGGCCGATTCTGTGAGAAAGGTAGTTATGATTAATTTTTTCTCTACTAGTTGTGAGATTCATCTTTGGAGGTCAAAAAGGGGAAGAATAGGTGAAAAATAATTACTGCCTTATTTGTAAAAATTACGGTGCATCATTTTAATGCATGTTTTTCAGTGTATTGTTTCTGGGACAGAAGAAAATTAACTTATGAAAATAAGGTGATTTCCTCAAAAGATTTTATTTTCCATTTCTACAGACTGAGTTCTTTCATCACTGTGCCTGATCCTTTTTTGAAAAAGGCTTTTTTTACTCTATAGCTGATTTATACTTCTACTACTGTTGTTTATAAAGCACAGAGCAATCAAATGAACATATTTTAATTAGAATTTGAATTAAGTAATTCTTTTAGCATTTTTGGTTTCTTTGTAAAATGAATCAAGGCTATAAAAAAACTTGATCAATATTTCTGTTTGGTAATTGTAATTGTTTTTCATTATTGCTTTTCAGAATGTTCTATTTTAGAACAAATTTCATATCTGGCTTCAAAAACTTTTTTAGCTTTTAAGGGCAATACTAGTGTACAGGAAAAAACCCCAAAAATATTGTCTAGATTATGGTTATATGACTGTATCATCCTCCTAATGAACTTCCCATGGTATGAAGTAAAACTAGAGTTAAAAATGTCCTTGCCAGACTGCCAGTATATCTGAGCTAGCATCACCTTGTATTACTGTCTAATACAGGTCATTGCACTCACTATATGTGAAAGCAATCACTGATTGTCAGGCCCCCCAAAAAAATTGTCACGTGTTGCTTAGATATCAGAGAATATTTTGCAATGTAGCCTTTCCCAAGTTCAAAATAAACTAAATCGTATATTTGCAAATTTTCAGTGTTAAAATTGAATTCTATGAGTATCTTCTACATATCTGGTATCTGGGCATACTCTTGGCACTTGCTTTCAACACACTGAAGGATTTAGTTGCCATTCAGTGTGTGCTTCAATGAGGAATTTTCAATGTTTCAATAAAGTGGTTTATTTATTTACATACATTTTATGTGCCAGAATTCCCTTCTGTGTTGCAAAGAAAGCAGTTGGCATCCTTTGTATCAGCATCATCTGTGGTATTTTGGATGAAAGCAGATTTTGGCTTTTTCCAAGGATTATGCCAGGAATAGCAATGTTCAATTTAAGCAGGAGTTTGATAGGCATCCTGTGGTAATAGGCCATATCAGTGTCTGTCCATAACCACTCTGTGGGGTGACACCTTGTCTGGACTCCACGGGTTTTTTCCACTGGTGTGTGATTGCTGCTTTCTTCTGACCTTCCAGCTGATCTGCCAATCTGCAGGACTGTGGGATCAGTTCTATAGTTTGTTGTTTTTAATGATAACTGACATCATCTCTCTTTGAATGATATTATCTGGGCTGAGTACTTACTTCCCTGTGCCACAGACTTTGGGGTAAGTACCTTCTGTTTCATTGACTGAAAAAGGGATTTTTGAGTTGCTCATTCAGAAATAAAGCATTCTAAGCCATTTTCTCCTTTGAAGCTTAACCAGTGCAGGCCTGCTGAGTTCATGCAATGGGATGAGTTGACCTCCAGCTGCACTTCCAAGGAAATTTTTCAAGTTTATCTTACCTGTGTAAATGAAGGGATCCCCTTCTCTCTCTTTCTGTGATTTTGTTTCAAAATTCAGGTGTGTAAATATGACTGAATTATGACTACGTGAAGAGCAAATTGAAGGCAGTAGATTCTTACACTAAGTTGCAGTTGTAATCAAATCTCTGATGGTTAGGACTGAAGCTCCCTACATTAAATACTGTGGTAACCATTCCATTCAATAAAAAAGAACACAATCTTTAAAGAAACTCTGAAATAAGTCTCTCCTTCGGAGAGTATAACCTCAGCTGTATAATCATATCATCCTTTTAATGTCTGAACATCCAGTTTCCATGAGATATCTACTTTTTTTCCTAAAAGTAGAAGAGATGCCTTTTGCTTTACTGAAGCTTGTGTGATGTTGAGGTATTAGTAGCGATTAATATTTCCGCATAGGGTGTCTAATCATTCTAGCATGAAAGAATGACATTTCATTTCTTTTTCATTTTGTGTGGGGAAGATGAAATAAGGAGTTCTCTTTTTACAGAGCTCTGTTTTTACTCTCCAAAACCCCACACTCAATACAGGGAACAGCCTCCACCTTTTTTGCTAGTGCTCCTGGGTCAGCCAGGGCTGTAGTACATGGCATGTCATCAGCTGGGAGCTCACTGGGGTAGCCACATCCCAGAGTATGTCTTGTCACATTGCATCTTTATATAGATCAGAATATGACCTGGTGTATCCTGTATTTAGTGGTAGAAAAGTAACTGCAGCATAGAGTGATTTTATTTAAAACTAAATTTTCAATGAGATTGATAATTGAGTCTAATGAAACCAGAAATTGCCCAACTAAACTATTATAAACCTTTGATATTCAGAGACCAGTTCTTCAAGAAATCTGGAGAAAGCTCATAATTACAGCAGATAAGGGCATCTGTAATGATTTTATAATTATTTACCATAGACCTTGCAATGGAGAAAATAAATTATCATGTATGCAATACAGAAACTGTCTTCCAGTCAAGGAAATTTTCTCTTGACTCCTTAAAGATAGCTGTGATCTGTTTTAAACATATTATAATGTATACCTGTACATTTCAGCAATACATTTTCATTAATCATCTTTGTGATCTGCCTTGTACATACCATTAACTAAATTTCAGCAAGAAACTCATCATATACTTGATTTGCTTATTAGCAGTTAACGTGGGAAACCACAGGGTCTTACATACAAACCCTCTGTGGATATCTTGGCTTCACTAGAATATGTGCATTTGCGTTTTTAATAGCTAGGGTAAGATACACTTAGTTTATTAGTAACTTTTCTTATAGTGTATAAGACCATCTTCTAAAGTGAAAGCAAATGAGTGTCATTATCTCAGTTATGTGCTTTAACTTGATAGTGTGTTATTAAATGCAATATTGCATTTTTCTATTCACTAGTTCCTTCACTAGTAAACCCCAGCAGGTTGTTCTGCTCTTACAAGGAATATGTTAAACTCATAATTGTCCTTATATGCATATATTAGGCCAAGCCACTTTATTTAAATACACAGTGTACTTACTCAAAGAGATACCTCTGAAATATCTCTAAATGACAGTTTTGGAAAATAGATGTCTATCTCTACCTTTATAAGGAAATAGAAAAGTATGCATACAAATCTGTGCATTTGCCAAACTCAAACTGAAGTTATCAATACTGGTTATGTAACACAGTGCCATAGTGAGGATTTAGTCTAAAGCATGCAAGGGCAACCATCTGAGGCCATAGTTCCCTTTAATACTGCTTTCAGTATTTTCCTTTTTTAATTTATTTTTTATTTTACTACAAATTACCTAAGTTACATGGAAATTAGAAGTTAGTACAAGATGTATTTTTAAAACTCTATATTAAAATGCAGCATAGAAAACCTGTTTCCCATGTAAAATTAGTCTTCATTGCTCAGGAGTGAGTGCTTCATGACTGCTTTCATACAATAGAAAGGGAGGATTTTATAGATAGGGGATGCTATGAAGGGTAGATAGTGTACTCTGCGTTACCCATTTTTGTTTTTCCTTTCTGTATAAATAAGATTTTTGACTTTAACATGAAATGTATCATTCTTTCTTCATTAGCTAAGCTGTGTTATCTGCTTCATTCTGAAATTCCTACACAAGTGGGAAAAACGCAATGCTTCTGCTTTAGCATGAAAGCAGATGGTTGTGTATTACTGCAAAGTTCATAATGATAGGTTTGGAATATCACGGTCTTGTGTGTGCAAAGATAGGACGTCCCTGACTGTTAATTATAAGATTAACATTTTTTAAGTCTCCAAATTTTTTAGCATTCTGTAAAAGCTTTGTAAATTGTTGAATAAAAAGAATATTTAAATGTCATGTGTTAAAACCAGGAAATCTGTTTAATTTGATATACTGCCTGTGCATATTCTGTACAATACTTAAAGGCCAACTGCTTTGACAAAGCTGCAAAAGCAGTAGTTAAATGCCGGGTTG
Source organism: Atrichornis clamosus (assembly GCA_013400975.1). Taxonomy (NCBI): domain Eukaryota; kingdom Metazoa; phylum Chordata; class Aves; order Passeriformes; family Menuridae; genus Atrichornis; species Atrichornis clamosus. Next base: position 109,581 of record WBMZ01008264.1, read on the forward strand.
TTGCAGGCATTTATGTTGAGTCACTCCTAAAGACTTTGCTACATTTGTTTCCTGGGATACACTCGTTGAATTCCTGAGTTGTTGAGCAATACTTGGTAATATCACCCCGAACATTAGAGGTTTCTTTCATAGCAGCTTTTCTAGACATTGTTCCTAACTTAACATTTCTAATTTGCGTCATTGACTACAATCATTCATCTCAGACAAGTCTGGGGGGTTTTGTCTTTATGTATTTGGCTTTGAAAAGAATTGCAGTTGGTCCAATTTCTGTTATTTCAGCCATATTTAAAGCAATCTCCCATCTCCAGTAGAACTATTTATCTCCTTAATGATGTTTATACTGTGTATGTATGATTAAAACAAATCTGTGACATTTTCCACCAAAAAGAAAAACAAGCCACTGGGAATGATATATAAGAGGTTGAGGAAGGGCAATTGCACTTTCATCTCTGCATTCAAGTCTCAGTTTGAGGTACCCAAAAAGAAAAAATGCTATGTGGTCACCCTAAAGCCTGTTTTTCCGGGGTTCAAGTCTTTCACTCATTTTATCCTCCCCCAAAATGAAACATACCTTGTAGGACTCTGTGAGCAGAAAAAAATAATGTGTTTAGAGATATAGATAAACATCAGTCATTAATTTGATGTCACTAACCTCACTCTATGTCTAAACTCATGAGATACCTATTGATATCCCACAGATTGTATTCATGTATGTAAAACTTCCACATGAACACCCTAGTTTTTGGGTTAGATTTGAAAAAAAGTAATAAGTTTTCCCTTCAGACTTTATTTTTTTTTAGAGGATGGCTGTCAAAATTAAGAACACAGTAGGCTAGTTAAGAACAATCAAGGATTTAACCAGAAGTTAATTAACTTTGTATGCTGGCTTTGTTACACTTGTTGTGATTCCAGCAATTTTCATACAAAATAGCTAGCCAGTCTCACAGTTTATTTCGTTCAATAAAATTCACCAGAAGTACTATTTGGGTGAGCAATGTAAAAAAAGGACTATTCTTCTCTGCACTTTCACTCTGGATATAATGTTGCACTTTGATATCAGACTAGGCAAACCTTGTGAAGTGTAACTTGTTAACACTACATAACACCCTGGCCTGTGAGTAATCATGTTAGCTACATAGCCACCTTGACTTAGCATATGGTCCCTGTTCTTTCCTTCTTGGTCCACAAAATTATGGGGAAGTTTTTGAGATGTCTAAAATATCTCCAATCCAATGGCATCTTGTTCTATCAGTTGCTACCTAACAGTGTTTTATATGTGGGTTAATTTGCTAAGTGTTTTTGAAATCAAAGGAAAATTGGATTTTGAGGGAAGAGAAGCTGAGTCTACAAGGAAGAGGTGAAGCAATTTTTGACTAATAATTCTCCCACTCTTCTGAACAGTTTTGTAGAATTTTGCCACTTCAAAAACAAGTGTCAGTATGAGTTTTCATACAACCTAATATTTCATGTAATTTAGATACTATGTCCCTGATTCAGTGGAGCATGTAAGCTCTACATATATTTAATTTTAGGAGTGTAAGGATTCTGTGTGATTCATATGCTTTATGTTCAGGATGCAGGTGTTCTACTACACCTTGAATTAAAATCCATCCATTCTGTTACTTGTTTGGTCATTTATATAAGGTTATTACTTAAAAACAACCGACATCTCAAATCCCTCCAGAGAACTTAATGCAATTGTAAAGCAATGTGGCAGTTTTCTATGATTAATAAGGCTAGATTACGAATGTGATTAAATGAGACTTTAAGATACACCTTAATTATACCTAGAGGGAAGATAACAAGAAGAAAGAGCTTGTTGAGATGTGGAAAGAGCTCTTTAAAGCACCAACCAACTCTTAAAAACTGGTGTTCCAGTCTCTATAAAGTTATTTATGTTTGCAGCTGGCATCTACCCACAGCCAATGAGCTCCAGAACAGCTATAGGGTCTACTGCTATGGCATGTAATATAGAGCTATATGGTATGCTATAGAGCTATAGGGTTCTCTTAACAGAGATTTAATGTATATTTCACAGTCTGTTCTGTAAAATAGATTATGGAGTCTGTTGGCCATAAACTGCTTTGAGAGATTACGGCGAAAAATGTTAATAATGATAGAAAAGTTTTAAATAGTGGTTAATTTACTAGTACATCCCCTGTCTTGTATTCACATCCATTCATATTAAGTCATGAGCCATTTAAAATAAGTAAGTATTGTTTCTAACTGTTGTTTAAGGTTGTTTATTTTTATTTGGATTTTACTAGAAATGAGATAGCTGTAGCATTCTGTTATAAGGACTTGCATAAATAAGCATCTTGGGGAAAAACAATCAATAAAAGCAGTGGAAAACTCTATCTCCTCATCATGTAGACCAGACCTGTGAAATTTTAGCATTTCTAGCATTCAGCTTATGAATGACTGTTTCTATAATGTGGATGAAAATTTTCTTGTCATAGTAATCTTTAGGAGAATTGTAACAATTTGATAACAAACCCTATTTTGGGCAAGAACAGATAGAAGAAAATGAAATCATGGCGAGTTCACAATTTGCAGGGAACAAGCCTTCTTCCCTTCATTTTCTGCTTGAAAATGCTGGTATAAAAGTTGATTATTTCTAAAGCTTGCAACCTATTAGGCTGCTAATCTCTCAGCTCCTCTGAGTCATTTTTCATTTGAAGGTAATCATTGTTGCATAAGTGACAAATACTTACTTTTTTTCTTCCTTTACTTCTCCATTTCTGACACCTTCCAGGAAAAACTTCTTTCAGTAACTCCTGAATTGCAGCCATTTGTTTTGTTGTGCTAATTTGCTGATAATCAAGTCATCTGTGAAAATGTTGTGTCTCCCCTGGCAGTATGGCAATGCTTGTTTTCTGAGTTTGACTCATTTGAGTTCTTCCACAGGAGATATCACGTAACAAAGCAAGTAAGGTATTAAAAAGTGTTTTTGAGCTTTATTATGTAACCTCTAAGAAAGGTACATAGAAGACTGTGTTTGCTTTTACAGCAGAGTTAGTTTAGAAGTTAGTTAGGCCTTTTTACCAATGATATCATCTGTGTTACTGAGTTAGGATAACTATGTTGAACTACCTTGACATTTTCATTTCAAGAATGCTATGATTAAAAACAGATGGGGTTTTTTTTATTCCTGGGTATAAGGTGTGCAGCTACTGATCTGCTCCCAGACCACTCTCAGGAACTTTCAGCTAGCTGAGAGAGTGGAGTGAACATCAGGATTCTGTAGAGACCTCACTAAAGTGTCCTGATCAGGGCCATGTTGACTGGCTGATCCTTTCATGTCACCTCCCAAAGCCAGTGTTCACTTTGGAGGGACACTGGCTACTTACATAACGTAGCTACAGAGGAAATGGCTTTACTCTTTCCTGGCCTGAGCATAAATGTCTAACTTAAACATGAAAACCCATGTTATTTCTAATTAAGAATGCTTGAAACATTCTTTTTCATGCATCTTCATGGAACACTGATGCCTATATTTACATAAAATCTCAAACTGCTGGTGTTTAAAGAAGAGGAAAATTTATGATATAGATGTTAGGAAGTTGCTGTTTTGAGGCTCCCCAAACCTCCAACCTCCCTCTGAGGAAGCCAGCTTCTTTTATGCAGTATAAAGGGCCAGATTTTCTTTCCACCATTATAGGGTTTCTTTCTATTTTTGTAATAAAAAGTTGTGGTGATAAAATATGCAAGTGATTACATAGCAAAAACATTTTAGTTATTTAGCATTTCAGCTACCCAGGAAATTTAGGATTCTAAAGGTGAATTTCCTAGTAGCACAATATACATACATACTCAAATTCCAAATAGGTGTAAATCAGTTCTGTGCAGAATATGTAGATATTCAAAAGCTTGTGAGCATGTAGAGTCTCTCTGTATTTTAGTGGAACTAATGCAAATACTGAATACATCAAACAGAGCAAAGAATTCAGACATTTCCCAAACAGATATTCAAACTACTGTCAGATCCTACTTTCTGTTAGATTCATACTTAAGATGAGGACTTGAATAAATGAAAACAGTTTTCCTAGTTGAATTGTATTCCCCTGTATCAAGACTTTTCTTTAATGGATTATTTAGCCCAATACAACACAAAAATAAACTACTGTATTTTAAATAAATAGTAAAAGACACTTGCATATCAAATAAAAGAGAAAATATGAAAATATGGGAAATAAACCCAAGAAAATAAAGGCCAGGATCCTTTTAGGTTCTACCAATCAATACAGAAAACTATAGATTCATCTGACTTCCAAAGTTGTTTTCCAGCACATGGTATTATTCTTAATACTGTCTTATGGAAATAATCGTAGATGAAAGGCTCTTTCCTTTTATTCACATGTACAATCTCTCTCAGCGATTAGTGAACTTCATAAATCAATCCAAGATTTCTATGACTAAAATATGTACACTGTAGCAAAGTACAGCTGCAAGCTTTTAAAGTTTCTTTTACATTCTGAAAACAGAAGCATAGTTCCTGCTGTACACCTGTCTCTTGACATGCATTTTCTCCTATAACAGGATGCTGCTACTGAGTTTGAGGTTTTTTGCACCACATTTGCAAATGAACAAGATTTATCACTGTAAATTTTTTAGAGGTTTAAATTATGGAGTTGTTATTGTAATTAAAAAAAAACCCAAAACAGAAGATGGGAATATTCTTACTAAGTACATCTGTACTTCATTGAATGTCTAGCTAAAAGCATCATGCTAAGAGAATCACTATGCAAGTTTTATAGAAACTCCTATTACATTAATTCTGCTCTTGATATAAAAGCATTTTAAATCACTCATAAAAATATTAATGCACGGAAAAGGTGCAAAAAACCAAGAATTTCCATGCATTTAAAAAATCGACTATGAAGGGACTTTTCATTTATTGCTCTTCAAACCCAGCAGACTGCACAAATTTCTTCCTTTAAAGATGAATTCAGAGAGACTCAAGAGAGGAATTGAGAATATGAAATTCATTTCTAGGTGATCAGAATCAGTATCCCATTTTTTGACATTTCTGGGGACTAACCTGAGTGCAATTGAGAATAAAGGAAAGAATGTCAGCCCAGATTTAAAGCCTGAACATTCCCATGAATAATCTAGCTGCTGATGCTTGTGGGTCTAAAATTTATCCAGAGATGCTGGAGAGACGATGATTTAAAATGAATAGCAACAAGAAATTTTGATCCAAAATATTGGCTTAAAATGTGTCTGTTTCAAGGATCACTCCTGATTTTTTTTGTTTTGCTTTGTTTGTAAATCAAAAAACACAAGGGGTTTTAGATACATTACTAGGGTGATGGGGCCTTTTGTCTGTTAAATATGATAAAATCTTGATAACATTTAAGAAAAGGAGAGGGGAACAGGATAAAGAAACTAGTACTGTGTCACTTAACAGCAGGGAGGACAGATTTGTGAGGTTGTGTGATAGGGAGGCTGAATAATGAAAATATTTTTAAAATATGGATCTAGAAAGGGAAAATAAAATGAGCACTTATGAAGAAAAGCAGTCATCACCGTTATGCTTAATCCAGCTGAAGTTCTCATAAAAGAATAAAGAAAAAAATTCTGGACACAGGAATGTTAATAAAAACTCAGAACTCTCTGAGGAAGGAAATTAATGTTTTATACTTGACATTTGCGCAAACTCTTTCAGCTTGTGGTGTTAATCATCTTATCTCTGTACAGGGAATGCCTGCTACTTTTTTGTTGCTAAAATGAGGTTTCAAATGGAACTTTACCAAGCCCTGCATTTGTCCACATTTTCTATTACCTGTGAAAATACATCATATGTTTTCTGCATTTCCAGAACCTCAGCATTCTTCATTCATTCTTCTGGCTCCAGTACTGGCACATTGCATTGTTACAGTTTCAGAAGCAGTAGATTAATACTGTGCTATTACATTGTTGTACCTTATTTTTTATATTAACAACTTGCCAAAAACATATAGGATTCTGTAAGTAGTGATGAAGCTTATTCATAATAATCAATAAGGCTTAGTCACTGTGCATGACATTAGGATTTTTTATAAGTTCTGGAAATATCTTCATTTATCTATGCGACAATTTTTTGCTCATAGCATGGCTATTTTCATTTTCTGTTTTAAAAGGTACTCCCCTAATAAAAAGTGTCTTCTGCCTTAACATCTGATTCATGAGGAAGAATAAGAAAACTTTAAAAGAAGTTATAATCCATAACTGCCTACTAAAAAAAAAAAAAGTCAGGGAGAAAAATGCCAAAAGCATCTATGACAATACTGTGAAATATCATTAAAAGCAGAGGATGTCATTAAAAGTAGAATCTTTGTTAAAAACAGAAATGTTTCTTACTGACCCTCGCCATTGTTATTTCTTCTTTTCTTCCTTAATGTTATGTTACATACCATATAATACTATGTTATATCCTTATTTATTTTCTTGGTTCTCCCAAATAGCAATAAACTATTTATATGTTATTGTGTATGTGTGCATAAAACACAAAAATCTCATAGGAATGCTATATTCCAACTTCATAATAGTTTTTATCTTTTCCTGCCACCATTTTTTGTTTGTGTGTTCTCCCTTTTTTTTGTTGTAACTTTTACAGTCCTTTGTGACTTGCCAAACCCTCTTAGTGCAATGTGAACAGAAGTAAAAGAGGCTGACCCTGCATCTCCTTTATTTTGAACCCCAGTATAAAGATAGGGACATTTTTATCATCTTGTATTTGACAATTTCTTTGAGACAGAATCACAGAATTGCTAGGGTTGGAAGGAACATCTGGAGATCATCCAGCCCAACACCCCTGCCAAGGCAGAGTCACCTAGAGCAGGTGACACAGGAACATTCTCAGGTGTGTTTTGAATGTCTCCAAAGAGGGAGACTCCAGAGCTTCACTGGACAGCCTGTTCCAGTGCTCTGCCACCCTCAATATGAAAAGGTTTTTCCTCCTGTTGAGATGAAACATCCTGTGTTTTGGTTTATGGCCATTGCTCCTTATCCTGACACTGGGCACTGCTGGAAAGAGTCTGGCACCATCCTTCTGAAACTTGCATTTGAGAGATTTATATGCATTAATGAGATCCATTCTCAGTCTTCTCTTCTCCAGATTAAATAGGCCCAGCTCCTGCAGTGTCTCCTCATGAGAGAGATGTTCCAGACCCGTTATCATCTTTGTGGCTGCTGCTGGACCCTCTCCAGTAACTCCTTGTCTTTCTTGTACTGAGGAGCCCAGAACTGGACACAGCACTCCAGGTGTGGCCTCACTTAGGGCTGAGTCACTCTTACGTTTGTACACTCTTCCACTCAGGTGGAAGTCTTCTTCCTGTTGTCTGCCCACTGTTACAAACTTGCATCACTCTTTTTGTAATCCTGCTATGTGGAAAACTTTTCTGATTTCCAGTCCAGACCAGTTTAATGTCGACTAAACTTTAGAGATGTGGCAAAGTGTATGTGAGTGTGTTGTGTGTCAGCTGCCACACTGCCCCTTGAGGCAGTCTGAGCCGCGCAGCACCCACCTAGACAGCGTTTGTTTGAACTCACCTCCTCATTTTGCATAAGCCAACAGGAGATGCATTCTGTGGTAAAGGTGTTCGCAGTGGTTGTGGCTACAGGTGTTTGTAGTGGCCCCTGCGGAGGGAAGGTCGGGTCAGTAGAACTGTTGTGTACCCCATTTAATAGGGAATGTCTGTGAGACAAGGAGTGAAAGTGACGTTTCTTACTACTGATGTGTTACTGGATGCTGAGTAAATAAAACACTTTTACCTTAAATACTTGTTCAATTTTCTCCTTGCTTTTATGTGCTATCTACACACACTTTGTTTTCTCTATGATTATTTATAATTCATAATGAAATAATTTTGAAAATGAAATAATACTTACTAAGCAAAACCTGAATTCAGTTATTTCTTGGTAATATTTCTTGGTACAAATCTGGGTGCAATTTCAAAACCAACCAAATTTAGTCCAAGTCCTACTTAGACTTTTTTCCTAGAAGTACTTGAATGTTTCACTATTGTCATCACTGAATGAAGACTGAACTATGAAGTTCTGTCCTTATTTGGGGAAAAAATGGATTTGGACAACCACATGTGTAGAGTAAAACCAGTAAGTTGTCCAATCAATACTTCACTATTGTAGCCTTGTGAGGTCCTATTTACTTCCTTTTCTAATCCTGGGATGTCTGATCATTCAGACCAGCAGCTTACAATAGGCAGTATCGTATCATAGCAAGCACGGGGCTCAATTTAATTAGCAGCCATTGTGATCTTCAAAATTAATAGAATGTGGTGAAGGTGAAATGGAAAATTCCATGAAAATTTGGGGTTGAAATTTTATTTACATATAGGTCACCTAAGGATTCAATGCTAGGAAATATTTGGAGAATTTGAATAAAAAGCTGTGTATTTTCACCACTATCAGCCAGATTATTACAGAAAATATATCTAAATACTTCTGTTACAATTTGGCACTAGCAATCACTGTGCCTTATTCATTCTCTCTTTGACCACAAAGCCTATGGCCTTTTTATTGTTCTGATGGTTCCATAAGTTCTTCTCTGGAAATCTGCAGTAGCTTGATCTTTATTTTCCTTGCTTTTGTGACCACTGAGCCATCAAACATATGATACAGCAGAGAATAGAATCCACCACCCAAGTTAGCTTTATGCTCTGCACATGTCACATCAGAAAAAAAAATAAAGATCAAGGAAAGGGGGAAAGGATTTGAGGAGGAATACATATATTGTGAGATGAACAGAATCATTCTAGTGAGACCACAAAAATGGTTTTCTTTGGCTATATATAGAGGATTATAAAGCTGAATTAAAGTTAGCAAAGAAAATACCCTCACTAAGTTGGATTATAGAGAGAAAGAATTTTACTAGAAAGAGATAAGTTTTGGAGATAGATGGTGTCACATAGCATTGCAGAATTAGTTTCCTGAAGCAAAATATTCAATTGCTTGCTGTTAACAGCAGAAGAGGTACTTGCACTGACACTGTTCAGTGTAAGAGAAGAAATTAAAAAAAGCCAAATATACAGAAAGAAAAGTAAAATAAACTGTCATAAATCAAAGAATGCAACTGTTTCTCAGTCAACCCAGAGTGTATTTGAGGAGAGAAAGAACAATCAGATAAGGAAGTGAAAAGGATGTCCTTGCCTCCACCTCCAAGTAAACCTACAGTCATTTAGCAGGGCAAAAGCCTATCCCTGTGAGCAGTTTAGGAAGCGAATATCAGGACGCTAGAAGCAGATCAATACATGCTCTGTAAGAAACTGATTTTCCAGTTATGGATGGGTTTTTTTCTATTGTGGTCTGACAAGTTCAGTGCGTGACAGAGAAACTGTACTTCTAAATAGCATAGGAGATTACAAATCAAGTTCACCTATATTCTTGAACTAGCCTCAGACTCACTGTTTGACCTTGGACTTCTGTTCCCTCACTGCAATTCTTGCTGAACTTTCTTCTATAGTTTTTTTTTGTGGGAACATAATGATGTGATTCTGCTTACTAATTGATAATTCACTCATCCATTCTTTACCTAGATGTTTTTTTTTTAATTTCTAGGGTTGCCTCAAGGAGGTCCTTATTTACATCCTGTCCTAATCATGGGATGTCTGATAATTCGGATCAGCTGCCATTGAAAGCTAATACAACATCATAAAGAGCAGGAAGCTCAGTGGATTAGCAAATACCATAATCTGTCAGGTCTCACACATTAAATGAAACATACTTGACAGCAATCACATTCCACAAAGGTTAATTCCAAACCCATTTTTTCTGCAAAGGATTAATAGATCACCCAGACAGAGGTGGTGTTCTCGTAGTCCAAACCAACTTTCCTTAACTCAGTATGGGACAGGCAGCACAGACAAACTCATTCTCATGAGAATTCTTGTCAATAAAAACATTAGATTGTGTATATAGATATTTCTCATCAACAGTCTTCAATCCACTGCCCAGTGTCTAAAACCAATCACAAAGGATACAATTGTACAAATGTGTTTTTGCAGAACACAAACTTTTGTTTCTCTGAAACAGGCACATGTATGTTATCAGTGACTTTTTTTACTTCTTTCTTTCCCCAGAAGAAAATTTCTTCCCTCAAGGATTTTTAAATTTAATACATTAATGTGAAAAAGTAATTTTAGGATCATTTACACTGAACAGTTTTTAAATATATATTTTTCTATATCAGCACTATCAATATACGTCAAGTATCCATAATTCATTCCTGGCAAAAAATCCTATTTGTTATTACTAGAAAATACACCTGTATGTCTAGTAATTACATAAATGCACTTTCTTTCAGTTTCAATGAAATCAGTTGCACAAATAATTTTTAAAAACCCTTTATCTTGGTGCACCTTTCCTTGGTGATTGGCTAACACAAGAGAAAAAATCATCTTATAAGGTGGATACACAGCATATATTCAACATGTTAAGAAACCTATAGAAGCTCTGATATGTGATTTCTCTGAAGAAAAATCTAAATTCAGAGTTTATATGGTTTGGTATAGATTTTAGGCTTTTACAATAAAAAAAAAATCCAGGTCCCATAATATGTTATTTAACTTGCTATAATATATGTCTGTTTCATGATGTGATAACTTTTATCATATCATATTCCAGATAATGTTTCCTTATTAGCCTTTTGAATCATACTTTGACCAGATGCTGCATGATTGCTCCATTTTATGCATGTCCTTATGATCACTGACAGATGGTCATGCTCTGTCTTTGTCTGAAAAATCACTAGTCTTGAAGCAGTGTGTGAAGAACTCATAAGTAATGTGATTTTATTAGCATAGGAATTCACACATTTGGGAAAATTACTACCATCTGTGTGCATTAGTGCAGCCTCATGCCTTGTAGATCAGATCTGGTTCCTACCCTGCCAACTTTGTATGGAAATTGAATTACTCAGTATTTTTATGCACAAGATCTTGCAGACATGCCTCTGAATGTCCATCCAATCTCTGTTAATAATTGTTGAATACCAGAAATACATTATTGTCAACATTTTCGTATATGATCACATGCCAGAGGACTCTGATTATGATAGTATATAAATAAATACAATAATTTTATTATATGCCATATTTTCCCTCTATAAGAAAGGATTTGGCCAGAAGCTGACCACTCTAAACCAGATCATGTTTGCCTTCACTCACCCATCAGGTCTACAGAACACCATAACAGAAAACTTTGGCAGACATACTCTCCTCATACCATAAGTGGGAAATCAAAGGCTCCATAGGAGAACATATCTTTTAAAGACTTGGACATAGCCTTAGGTATGTATATACTTTGGCTCTGATTAGTTCCTAAAATATGGATGTCATGTGGGATTCAAACAGTTGTTTTCTAGAGTTCAACTCCCCTCCTCAGCATTCTACTATTCCACGTGAACCTCTGGTCACAAAACAAAGCAGCTCTATAAATAAACAGACAACCTTTTACAAACATCACAAACAGGTTCACTTGTCTCCATCAGAAAGCCATAGGACCTGCAGTTTGAGGAATACTTTTCATGTTACTTATGGAGATACTCAGGAGGTTTCTGATTCCAGTGAGACTTTGATACCTTTCATCATTAGAGTGTTCACTAAAACTGAAATAGAGCAATTTGGCTTTAAATTTGGTCAAAGATTATTTGACTGTAACCAACTTCACTATTTGTGTCAAAAATTTCTCCCATACTCCCTTAAAGTGAAGTTATTGGCAGTTTTGGTTAAAAAGGATAAGAGCTTAAACCTACGAAAGAGTCACTGACAACTAGTATCTTAATTTAACATTTTCAGCCTATGGAACTCTCTTAAATCAGTGACAACAGGATCCTTCATAGACATAACACTAAAAGTCACTTGCAGTTTGGCAAGAAAATAGATTCCTGAGCTGTAGCTGCACTTTTCTTCTCATCTATCTTTACAAGAAATTGCCATCTAAATTGTTGAAAGTAATAACAGAAATATATTTTAATGCAAAGTCTTAATTTATCAGTACTATTTCCTAATTTTTATCCTTTGTATGTTGTAAGAGCTGATAACAGCTCTCACATATTGTGCTGTGTTCTAGTCTTCTGTCTTCAAAACTTGAAATCATCCAGATATTTACCAGTACTTTCTGCAGATGTCTCAAAAAGTAATGAAAGGCAAAGCTGTCTGAACTCAATCTGATAAGATCATTTTTATCTGAATGAAAACTTGGTATTGAGTAGTCTATCACTTAGAAGTCATTTAGCCAGCACTCCCTGATATCACTGCAGTATGTGTTCAATTTGAATATTGATACAACAGCTGTAGGCATCAGTTTATATTTCATGAAAGCTGCTGTCATTAGATCTTCAAGAGGTTGAGATAACACTTCTCTGTTATTTTTCCTCTTTGCATAAATTATAAGAACTCTCTGGTACCTTTTACATGGAAAAAAAGTCCAAATAAGTCTTCATACAAAATATACACAATGTGTTTGTGTCATTAGTGGAATATACAAATAGGCAACACATTTTGAAGTATGCAATGTGAGGTGATTAATTTCTTATTTTCTACTTCATACTTCAGAAATTATGAGAAAGTTATCTACTACATAATTGAAGTTGTGCAGATATTTGTGCAGTAGTTTATAGAATTTGGTTTTGACATATGTATCAGTCCTAGATGAAGTACTGTGTAATAAGGTCATTTTTGCTACATTTTATGGAAGGAGACTGTTCAGTATTATGTATACAAATTAAATACTTGATGAAGAATTTGCTATATTAAATATGCAAATTAAACTTCAGGAAGACATGTAACTGAATTAGCACTGAGAAGTCCTTGGTATTCTGTAATGTACTTGGAGACTGCTTCAGAGAAAAGCCATGAAAACTTCTGCCCAAAAGAACAAAAGCCCTTAGCTAAAGTTTCATGAGAAAAGTACTGATAGTCATCAAACTAGGGTGAAGTGGAACAGGAAACTTACTGTTCTTTGGTACTATTGATTATGGCCTCCTAGAGTGCTTCATTATCAGCCAACTATGCATTGCTTATAAATGCGTTAGAGTTTTGGGACAAATCAGTCATTGTTAAAATTGGCAGTTTAATCCCTAAAGACAGACATTGTGCCAAGCCTAGATGTGTGTGATCCCTCAGTAACATCCCTCTTGTACTTCTACTACTTTCCAGATAATTTTTTTACAGACTATAAAGTATCTTATTGATTGAGCTCTGAAAGTTGTAAATGTGATTTATGAGTTATATTGGATTAAAAGTGTGGCTGCTCTGGGGGACACAGGCATTTCTTCCCCCCAGTCTAGCACTGAGTAAATAACTCAAATCCATTACCTGAGAGAGTACACCCTTCAAAAAGACTAGTAAAAATGGAAAGTTGCATTGGAAAACCAGATAGGAGAGCTTTATATTAACCAGAGTGCCAGGCAAAAAAAGATACATGAACATGGGACAACTAAAACATTGCAAACATTACTCACTACCACTAATGTAATGCAGTTTTTCCAGAAATTTTGTAAGTACAGCAGTTCAAAGATAGTAAAGTAAAACTTGACAGCAGGCTAAGTAGCTAAGTTGTCACTGCTGCCACTGTCCTTTTAATTATACTTTTATTTGATGTATGGCACTATGTATTCTGACAGGAAGGAAATTTTATCTTCTTAAAAAAAAAAGGAAAATGGGAGGAGAAGAGCTTTTAATCTGACAACACATTTTCCTAGCTTTTTAGAAGGAAATATTTGGCTTTAAAATTATTTACATATGAGACAAGAGGTCTTTACAGGCTTTGGAGTTGCACTGTTTTTAAGTTAGAAACAAGTGAATATATGGTGAAGATACGTGATGTGTGTTGGTGTGATACATCTCTTCTACTAATTAAGATTAGGTATTTTGAGTGCCCACATGACTTATCTCTTGTGTCTGATATCCAGTGAGGCTATAGTCTGTAAGTTTAAAAGAAAAAATGTCTCTCTCTTTATCTCCAGTCCATAAAATTGGCTAGAAGACTGTTCTTGCTCTACCAATTGATCAAACAAACCTTGCAGTGTACTGCAGCTGCTTTCCTATATTAATCATATTCCATAATACTCATTTAGCAAGAAGAATATTTCTTTGTATTTCAGGGTGTGAAAATTCAGGAAACTAAAAATTAATGAGAGTTTCAAAAGCATATTTAAAAACTGATTTGGTGTCTTTTCCCTAGTATGCATCATCATTTTTTTAACATAACAATTATATTAGTTGCATCTTTCTTGAACATAAGATGTAAATAGCTGTATTGGTGTAGGAAATAGAGAGTAACAGAAACCACGTGATGAAATTTTTAAGCATGTGACAAATTATTGATGAATCTTTAGGCATATATTCTTATACATTCTCCCCATGAACATGCTGTCATTGCTTTTAACTTCAGACATTGCAAAAAAAAAAAACTTCTTTTTTTGGATCAATTGTGCCATTTGTCATAAAAATACTTAGCCTGAACTGCTGGAAGGACAATCTTTAGTCAAACACTAATGTTAAGTTGCAGACAATACTTTCTTACTTTGCTTAGATCTGTGGACTTTCTAATACAACCAAATGTACATTAAAATTATTGTGTCGCTCTTGGGCATGCTCTTCTGTTTTCCTTAGAAAGTTCTGCATGTGAAATAGGCTCTTGTAGAATGTTATATTGAGCTTTCTCAACAGAAGAGTCTAGAAAATAACAACAATAATATTTTAAAACATTTCAGTTCTAATTAGTTCATCTATGAAATGTGTGATTCCTTATGAGAGGTAGAAACCTAACTGTGGTAGCACAATACCGCAAAATACAAGCTGTGGTAACTCCCTTTTGGGCATGATTATAAATAAATATTAACTGTATGCAATTACCTGAACTAGCCCCTCTGTACCAAGTGTAACTGTGAAAGTGAGCTCTAGAGATTGGTTGATATTCTTCTCTTCTTAGCTCAAACCTACCAAAAATTTTAATCGATGCTGTCAAATTTGTCACTGTGGTTTCAAAAAAGCAGTGAATTCCAATAGAGTTAGCTTCCCAGACTTGAATATCCTCTGCTTTTCTCTTATTTAGAGTTGTATTTGTGATATTAAGCTAAAAGTAAGTATTCACTAATGCAAACAGAAGCCTGTAAGCCTGCTACCCTAATTAAAAAAAGACTTAACTGAAGCTCCGAATCTCTTGAGGGGCCTTCAATTTGATTCGTGATTAAGTAGCTTAATTTTGGTACTTTTTTTTGGGTTTTTGCAGCTGGAGGCATTGGTTATTTTTTATTTTAGTCTCATGATAATTATAATTAGTGATGCATTTTATGTTAGCTTTTTTTACCAGATTTCAAGAGAAGAGACACTTTTTATAACAATGACTTGAGTCTTCCAATGTTTCCTCTTCCTCCAATAGATGAAAAGTATGCTACTCACTGAGTGATAGCTTGCATAGATTTTACTTCTACTGCTCATACAGTGTCAAAAGACAGGTTTTAATTGATTATGAATGTACACTGTGGATTTGTGTATCCATCATAACTCTGCATATCTACATAGGTACTTTATTCCCCATACTGCACTCCATGCAAGCTGTAGTCAATTATATGCCTGTCAGGTCACTGTCTTACCTGCTAGTAAGAATATTCACTGATTGATCTCCTAGATTATGCCTTTCCCGTTTCTCTGCATCACCAAAACTGCAGTCTCATTTGTTCTGGAGCCTCTGTAAACTTTGTGATTCTGACTTCACACAGCACTGTGCAGAGATATTTATCTGAACAGATCAGTGCCCATCCAGAATGGGACAGCAAATTGCACAGTTCTTTCCTTCTCTACTTCATTCTCTGTTGTGCAGTCATTGCACCTCCAGGAGGTAATACAATTTTAAAATCCTTAAAACTGAGGAGTTTTTTGAAGTAACTGTCTTGGTATCCTCTTATGTGTTTGCTTGCTTGCCTACTTGGATGCCTTGTCATTGCTTGCCACTGGCAGAAAGGATTCATCAGCTATGTTTGTACCCTAGAGATGTACAAAAGAAGAGGAAATACTTTTTATAAGAGCATTAAGATGCTAAAGGAATTTAGGAGATATGAAGGTGTTCAGTCTTAAATCACCACAGGGTTATTTTTCATGAACATTGAAGATCAAAAAAGTAGGAGTAAAGACATTTTTTAATCCGTCTGTCTATACATACTCTTTTCAAATTCAAAAACACAGAAACTGTAAATGTAACTTAGCTGTAACAGTGCAAGACACTGAACACTGCTCCAGAAGATGTTAGGCTTTGATTGTTAAGATCTAGATCAGAATCCTCAGTGATTGAAACCACTCTTCTGTTGAACAACCTGAGGGAAGACAGTTGTGAGACAACTGCACAGAAAACTATAGAAACAGAATGGGAGACAAGTTAAAATCAAGATTTAAAGAACTGGCTGAAACACTGAAAATATTGATATGATTCTAAATTATTATTCTTTAAATAAACTTAATTCATTTGACAATAATACACACAACATGTATCCATGCAGTCCATTAAAGCAAAGTTTGTACCATGGAGAAAGCTGAGTGTGAATCTGGTTTTGCACCAAAGAAGAGCATCTGTATAGATGCCACACTGTTCATAGACTTTGCTGCAAACATACTTTGCAAAGAACTTCATTTTGTTAAAATTTAATACACCCAGTGCGGTATAAGCAATCACTTTGTCAGTAAGTCCTTTTCTAGTAGCCTTTCCTTGGGAA
The DNA here is from genome assembly GCA_013400975.1 of Atrichornis clamosus. Classification (NCBI taxonomy): domain Eukaryota; kingdom Metazoa; phylum Chordata; class Aves; order Passeriformes; family Menuridae; genus Atrichornis; species Atrichornis clamosus. The sequence goes on from WBMZ01008264.1 coordinate 126,292, forward strand.
AACTATAAACAACCAGTAAATTGGGATATAAAAGTGTCTGAGATTGAACTGAGGCGTGGGGACAAAATGGACTCAGACACAGAGGCACTAGTAGTGCTAATCTGTCTTTAACACTAATGAATGACCAGCCTCCGTGTCTGTGGTGGGGGAGATGGGACAGCCTGGGAAAGAAGCCAGGAAGATCAGGATAAAGGTTCCTCACAGAAAGCCCCGGGCCCTTGGCAGCAGTAATGGTGGTGGCGGTGTCCCCACGATAACGCTCAGGTGGGAGGTGGGACAGGTCAGGAGAGCACTCCCAGCCAGACAGGCTAGGCAGGGCCAGAGACCATCAGAGTCCCAAAGCTCTCTGTCCCTCAGTGACCACAGCTCCTGTCAGTCACAGGAGCAGAGAGGGAATACCTGGCTCCAGCTGAGGCAAGTTCCCACGGCAGATGGCAACAGGTGGCCGCTGTGTGGCCACTTCCCACCTCTTACTCTGGAGGGTTCTCCACAGCCCGGTAAGAGCCAAACTGCCATTAGCACTGAGGGATGAGGGGGTCATCTGAGAGTCAGCAAGGTTTAACCAGTCTTATGGAGAGTTAAACTCAAAGCTAAAACCAAAAGCTGAGTTTTGATTGCTGTCCAGACTGTAGTGTGTTATGTTTGAGCCCATTGGGCCATTGATGAAGGTGCAGTTTTCCTGACCACCTAAACGTGCTGGACCGACTGCTCTTCATGAGCATAAACACATGAGCAGAAACACTGCTTTTCCACTATATAACGAAGGCTATTCTTATTTAAGAGGATTATTAGGCAATTGTCTATTGTTTCATAATGCTGAAATAGTCAAGTAACGTGTAAGTGTTAATTGTTGTATTTCATTGAATTTTGTTTTGCTAGGATCTGCGTATACTTCATATTGACATTATTTGGATTCCTTTAGCATTAATAGCAATAAACCAGGAAATTTTATAATGAGCCCTCATTTCATTGAGGCTGCAACTTCAGCCTAAGGCAAAAACAACTGCATTTTTTTCATTATTACTTTAATCTAATACTAAATTTAAGCAAAGATATTGGAAAACAAGATTTTTTTTTACTCAGATTCTCTTTAAAGGCATGAGATGTACAGAAGGATTAAAAGGTAAAGAAAGTTGTGAACATGCTCTTTAAAGGCATGAGATGTACAGAAGGATTAAAAGGTAAAGAAAGTTGTGAACATGCTTGGGGGTCATGTAAGGACAACACTTACATTTCTGATAAACATTGAAGCTTTCCATTTATAGCCAAAAAAACCCAGGCAGTATCTACAAGTGCCTTACCACCACTTTATACAACAAGGTTCTTAAGTGTCACCTTACTTTAAAATCACTTTTCCTAGTTGCAACACCCTTTCCTTTTGTTGTCACTCTAGCCCAGGCTGCCAAATGCAGCAGGCTTAGATTATCCCATGGTGATACAGCTGCTGCTGGGGAATTTTGACTAATTGTCAGTGCCAATCTTCACTTGATAGTAAAGCCTGAACAAAATTGAAGCCTTTCAACCCCTGTGGATCACTGTTCTCTTTTCAGTGGTTGTGCCATTTTTCCCTCCATGAGCATAGGAAACCCTTACATCTTCATTTGTTTTTTCACAGACAATAGAGGGGGTTTTTCTGGGGTTTTTTTTTTTCATTTTCATGTTCAAAGTATGCTGCTGTTATATATGATAAGGAGTAGTTGCAGTGCAATCATCTTGTGTTTATTCTGAAAGATGATAATAAAGATTAAATAGTTTGTGAGCAGCTGCTTGTTGAGGCCACCCATACTTCATATACTTCAGAATACGATCTTTTTAAGGTAATGGTAACTTAGTGGACCTAAGCCTTCTTTTACCTCCTCTTGCAGCCTACTTTACTGAGGGCTTAGAGCATGATTTCTTTGGGACAAGATGCATTCTCCAGAAGTACCACAGAGCTCTGAACATAACAGAGGCAATTCTAGCAGACCTAGATACCTGCAAAGTGAAAACAAACAAAAAAAAAAGTCATTTTCTCCACAATAACATCAATTACTAACAATATCTCAGGTTCTGGATATTCTAAATTATTTGCCTAAGCAGCTGTGCCTGTCAATGGATTTGATAACAGTAGGTTTAGCTGCTATTTCAGTCATCTATTGCAGGGCCTTTTCAACATTTTGTCAGCAAATGACAGTCTTTCCAAAGGATTAAAATAAAAATGTTCATTAAGTGGATATAATATACTGTAGTATACTACTGTATTTAATTATATCAAACTTCATGATCCTACATAAACTTACAGGTCTTTTATATCTTATTGCTACTGCCAACACCTCCTTTAATGAACTAAGTAAAAGACATTGATAATTGAATCTTCTGCCATTTTTCATAAAGTTTCTGTGAAATTGCACCTTACACATATGCCAAAGTTATCTAGCTGTGTGTCACTTCATAAAGGAAGGCGTTCCCTCACCAGCATTTTCAAATTACTTTCAGGTAAGGAGAACACAGACTATAACACTGCCTGTTTGCAGCAGATCTTCACTTTATCTAGACAGGTACATTTTAGAGAATGTCCTGGACAGCTGGAAATATATGGTTGAAGTATAAAATACAGGTCCATCATTAATGAAGGGATCTCCAGTGGAAGATGTGGATGTATCAGGTTATATCATAATTCAGATGAAAGACTTGCTGATTCTCACAAAATTGTAGCTTGCTGTTTTAGGACTTGGGCCCATCAAATGAACTTTGGGCATAGGCAATTATTTTGCTTTGGGGAGTGTTATACAGTCACCTTTTTTGATGTCCTGTTACTAAATGCACCTTTTAATCAAGCAAAACTTGGTGCACTTTTGCTTTGGTCACTTTGTGAATAATTATTTTTGACAGTTTCTATTAAAATAACTTATTGCCGTAGATCACCAGACATATAGTATTTCCACTGAAGGAGGAAACTGCCTCTTATCTCCCAGTAAATGATGTACATGAAATATGTTGTAACTGATTTTGTGATGTGCCTTCTGTTACCATTACTTAATCATAAAAATTTTGCAGAAAAAAAACTTCCCCAAGTACTCTTAATAAGTCTCTCATTTGAACAAGAGAAAAATGCTATCAGATGAGATGCAAAGAGCATCTCAAAACCCACTGGCATAAGGCACTTCAGTGTTTGTCATCGCTTGCATATATTTCATACATAAATTGCCATACTGTTTTCATTATTCATGTGTTTTGCCTATGATTTCCCAATGAACACTTATACAGTGATAAAAGTAATTATGTGTGAAATATCCATTAAAGGTATCCTTTAAAAGAATGACAAAATGACAGAGCCAGTTTCTGTCTTTTGTTTTTCCATATTATTCTATTCCATTTCCACTTCTTTTCAGTGTTCTGTATCAACAGTTCTGCCTGATAATGTAACTTTTATTTATTTGGTAGGATAAAGCGTATTTTATTTATTACAGTGATGAGCACTTCAGAAAAGTAGAATTTGTCAACACAGATTCTTCTGCTTGTATACTTAGATGTTAGATTCCATTTCAGGGGATCTGTCAATAATTTGATGGGAGTACTGATGCAAAAATATATACTCTTTTTCAGGAAAAAAATGCAGGGTTTGTCTGTTGATGGGAATGAAAGCTATCTGTTTGTAACCGGTTAATTTTACTGACACAATGAAGCTTAATACAACTGTCATGCAAGTTAACCCAAACATCTTGGTCAAAAAAAGAAGAAAAATTAAAGAGAAAACCTATTAGGAGTTTTAAGTGTGCCGTCACTAGCCTTTGGCTGTGTCTGTCTGCAAGCTGAACAGCTAATTCCAGTCCTAACAATTACTTCTTTGGCACAGTCCTATACTTATGGGCTGCACTGTTAATTATAAAATTGGTGTATTTAGCGTATTTCTTTAAAAATAGAGAGAAAAGAAACTGTGATGATATTTGAGAAACATCATTCTTAAAATTTTTTTATCTTTTGCAATGGAAGGCTGTTTTTCAGGATTTAAGTTTCACACAACAAAACTATAAGTTCCTCATTTTCTTCTCTCTAAATTAGCAGAGGTCTTTTAACAGGTGCACCATAAGTAGTAGCATCCTAGTGAATTACTGACAGTAACACTTAGAGCATCTATCTCTAGCACATTGCAAATCTGCCTCCAAGCTAACTCATGGATAAAATTATTTATAGTACAACTTGTTATGGTGTGGTGCTGACACTGAATCAGAAATTAGATAGCACCACCAAATCTTTCTATTTTTATGTAGACCATTGAAATCTCACAATCTCACAGTGATCTCCTCAGTGCCACATTTTACGTAGTTAGTTGGTGTGCTTAAGCATCTTGACATTGGGCAACTCTTGATGCTGTGAGTGCATGGTAAGCCAGAGCTCTGCCTCCCAGAAACATGAATGTAAGGTGTTGCCCACTCTACTTCCCAGCTGCCTCATATACAACATGGAAATGTCAACTGTCTGTTCATCCCTTGACAATTCTCACCCAAGTGATGAATACTGAACTAGATGATCTCTAAAGGTCTTTCCAACCCCAGCTATTCGATAATTCTGTGTAGATGATAGTTATTACTTCTGAGGCGTAAAAGACAATCTAATTTAGCCAGACATAATCTGTAAATGTTAATTTTCTTGTTTTCATTTAAATATCTACAGTTAAATTCTAACATTATAGTAATATATTTTGGACATGAGTCAGATTTTACACGGCCAAAATTTCAGTTTGTTTCATTTAAGCAAGTGCTGAACAACTGAAACTGTGTTCTCAGTAAATGTAAAATAATGCCCCACTGATACCGTACACAATATCTAGCCCGCCTTTGTGTAGGAGAGGTGAGGAAATAGAGATAGTCTGTTACAAAATTCATTATACCAAATATTGGTGGTCAATTTGCATCAATATTCAGTGTCATATCAGTAGAGGCTGGAGCACCACATCAGCTGTCCTCTAGCTATGACATAAACTTTCTCATACAAGGTGATGCTGCTGAAATTTCTTTGTAAAACAAAGAATCTCAAACAAAAAACATTGCAATTTATTCCTGTTATTTTATGTGAGAGTATAGTCACATAAATATAGTACTATTTTGATTATTTGAAATATAACCACTGCAAACCTCATCATATTTGTATGATGATAAAAATTCTGAACAGGATCATGCCAAAACACCTTAAGCATGAGAAAGAACTCCTAAAAATGTGAGTTTAGCCATGATAGCTATTGGATTATAATAATATAAAATATAATCTAATGCAGAAAGCATTCATTAAATAAGAACAGGAAACAAGACCATAGAAGCTTCTCTTGAGTGTGTGTTAGGGGTTATTATCATTATTCTTATTTGGGGCTAATTAAGCTATCAAGGGTGTTCTGGTTTTTTAGAAAGCCGTGGTTTCCACATGCCTGCCCCAAGGCAATACTTATTTAATGGTTTGTATAAAATTTTAAAACTCTCAGGTTTTCTGTTTCCTAAAAGACGGAGTTCTTATTTAGCTTTTGGAAGCACAAAATTGAATGCATGAAGCAAAAGACATATTTTTAGATATTTTTCAGAGACTTTGTGAACTGTCAGTCTACTAATTTTTCACCTAATTTAGGATATTATTACAATCCATGGTGGTAAAAGTTAATTCTGTAATGCTCTCATTTGTAAGATGATTTAAGTTAACATGTTTTACGGTGCATTGAAATGTACTGAAAGGAATCACCATTCACATGATTAGATCTTATTTGAGGGCACAGTAATGAGCAGTTGAAGAACAGTAACACTTTAAGCTATTACATCTAACTCATAAATGAGCATGAGTATAGTGTCAGCATTTCCACTATTTCCAAAAGTGTAGCTCATTTAGAAAAAGATTTTCCTGCTTTCATTTTCAAATCAACACGTTCTTCTTGTTCTCTCTGTGTATGTCCTCTGATAGCCATTTTCAGATGAGTTAGTTAAACTTCGATTCTTCCATTAGATGGTAGTAATTTTTAAGAAGAACAAAAATGCAAAAATTGGGATATGAATTAAATTACTTTTACAGATAGAGAGATGAGGAGTAATTCTGTTTGGACGAACATGAGGGTTTTGACCAGGAATTTCTTCCATGACACCAGAATGCACGCTGTGGAGAAATAATTGAGGCTTCAGGGCTTCCTGAGCTCTCCTCGTAAATTCATGCTGGTAGAAACCAGTTTCTTAACAGATTATACTGTCTTTTATTTCTTTTGACATTAGGAATGGTAGTTTATTATCCTTCGTTACATCTACATACCTTTTAGTCATCAGGACTTTTTTTTTATTTTCAACTGGCAACAGTAGAATCAGTTGCCTTCTCTCATTATTCTCAGCAAATGTGCTGAATGTTATAATAGGTTTTTTTAGTTTTCAGATTCTGAAGATAAATATGAAGTTTTTCAGAAAAATAATCAGTTCTGGAACTAATGTCTTGAAGTGTAATTCAAAACTGCTAGAAGAATGTCCAAAGAACTGATTCATGGAATTAATATTTTCCTACAGGTTTGAGCTTTTTTACCTTTTTAAGGATAATGTGTTCTGAGAGGAAAAAAACTGCCAGCCTAATTGAAATCATTTGGGATTATTCTGCTTGTGTTCTTCACATAGTGCAATTAAGCTGTGGGACTTTTTTATGTAGGAAATTGTAGATATTAAAAGTTACATGGTGTGAGTGACATGACATCCAAGTAACAGCACCAAAGGGCCAAGGGGTGGATTTTGTAAATTGTCCACTTCCATTCTGTGTTGTGATGACATTATTTTGATTTTTGTGTGCAGAACTTTTTCCTTGTTTGGTTTCTTCTGTTGATGTGAGGGCAGGTTCTGTGATGAATGTGGATTTTTTATGATAGTTCTTAAATATGTGATTCACAAAGGTGATGGGTGCAATGTATTGGGTTTGCATGGCCAGGTTTGAGGCAGGGGGAGGGGGAGGGCTACAGGGGTGACTTCTCTGAGAAGCTGCCAGAAGTTTCCTCCATGTCCAGCAGAGCCAATGCCAGCCAGCTCCAAGACAAACCTGCCATTAGCCAAGGCTGGGCCAATTAGAAATGGTGGTAACACATCCGTGATAACATAGTTAAGAAGAAAAAAAAGTTATTGTGCAGATGTAACTGCAGCCAGAGAACAGCAGGATGAGAACGTGTGAGAGGAACAGCTCTGCAGACACCAAGGTCAGTGCAGAAGGAGGGGGAGGAAGTGCTTGAGGTGTCAGAGCTGAGATTCCCCTGCAGCCCATGGTGCAGACCAGGGTGAGGCAGCTGTGCCCCTGCAGCCCATGGAGGACCATGAGGGTGCAGAGATCTACCTGCAGCCCATGAAGGAGACCCACACCAAAGCAGGTGGATGCCTGAGAGGAGGCTGTGAACACCTGAGAGGCCTGACCTGGAGCAGGCTCCTGGCAGGGACCTGCAGACCCACGGAGAGAGGAGCCCACGCTGGAGCAGGTTGCTTGGTAGGACTTCTGACTCTGTGGGGACCCACGCTGGAGCAGCCTGACCTTGAAGGACTACAGTCATGGCAGAGCAACCCATGTGACAGTAGTCTGTGGAGGGCTGTTGCCCGTGGGATGGACTCAAGTTGGAGAAGTTTGTGTAGAACTGTCTCCTGTGAGAGGGACCCCACGGTGGAATGACTCCTCTTCCTGAGCAGTGGCAGGAACAACTTGTGATGAATAACCCGCAATCCTTGTACCCCTGTGACACTGCAGGGGAGGATTTAGAGCTGGGAAGGTGTTTTTAAGGTCTTATTTTACTTCTCATTATCCTGCTCTGATTTTGTTAGTAACAAATTCAATTAATATCTTTTAATTAGAGCCTGTTTTGCCCATGATAGTTTCTGGTCAGTGATCTCTCTCTGTCCTTATCTCCACTCCTGAAGCCTCTGTTATATTCTCTCTTCCCTGTCCAGCTGCAGAGGGGAGTGATAGAGAGGCTTTCATGGGTGTCTGACATCCAGCCAGGGTCAACCCATTACACATGGGTTCAAAGAGCAACGTGCATATATTCATGAGATAAAGATTCTTTAAAAGATATTAAATGTAAAGACAAAATCTTTGGCTCAAAATCCACAAGTTGCAAATCATTGAAGAGTGGCAGAATATTTTTCAGAAGCATCACTATGTACTTGCCATGTTTCTACCCACTTCTTGACATCCACTCAGCCCCTATCACAAAAACAATCCTGGGTTAGGCTGTGGCTGCATGACCTGTTCTTTTGACACCAAGATTTCAGCTCAGCAAGTTTCATCTGTGTTACAGCTTGGCTATTTCTAGCCACAAAAACAAATGGGATGGTTATGCGTCTCTTCATGTGTTTATCTGCCCCATATGAAACATCCCAGTTGGAGGGTTCAGTACTTGAGAATAGACTCATCAGCTTGATGTTTCTGACTTTAGATTCCTCATATCTGAAGTTTCAATATCTCAGATCCCTTCTTCTTATTTCTCAATTTGGAAATGTCATTTCTGATATTTCTCTTAGCAGAGCTTTTATCTATGACCTGCAGTGGCTGGTTCCCACCCCTACTCAGAAAACAGAAGGATTGCTTCTCTAATTGAAGAGAAAAAATTATTAACTTATTTTGTTGATCCGCTAGGACTTTGGCTTTTTGTCTCCTTGATACATAAACATAAACAAAGAAGAATCATCATGTTCTGGCTCCAGATACCTCCTTATATAAATATAAGAATCTAATTGAAGATCAGGCAGTACATTTTTACTGCAGTAGTTTCAGTTTAGTCACCACACTTTCTGTTCTGTGGCAGAGTTTTATGTCATAGTAGCAGATAAATGCATTTATTGCCAAAGAATAAGGAGGCCACACAGTTCTTAATATATATGAAAACTTCCCATAGATTAAAAAGCAATTATGTCCTCTTCTAAGACTTAGGTGGCTGGGGAAGGTGCTAATCTATGTTCATGGTATTATTTTCTCTCTTCTGCAGTTGTTTACAAGACTAACAAAGCCAATATGATCTCTCAGCTCTCAGCAAGACCACTACTGTGTCTTCTTAGCAATACCAGCACGATTTACAAATTCATGTCATATTTGGATATAATTTTGAAAATGTTGTACTTATTTCACACAATTTGTTTTTTAAAATTGTCACGAAACTACTTTCAAAACATTTGCTGCACAGAAACTAAGCAACATACACTATATATAGAGAGGTTTTAAACATTTGTTATTTATTTAGTTGCTGTGCATAAAAGAAAATAAAGCAAGTTTTCATTCTTTTAGTCCAAGATACAAAAAGAGATTAAGTTTATTTTTATGATATTTTATATTGTTAATAACAGTGTGGCCGCACTTTGTGGTCATAGTCACTATCATACATTGCTTTGCAAACTCTTTATTTTGGATTTATACTACTATGTCTGAACAAATAAGCACAGTAGAAAAACAAGCCAAATGGCAAATTTCAAATGTTATAAGCATGCATTAAAATAAATGTGAGTTTAAATCAGTCTAAACAAGACTGCTCACTGTCTGACTCTACTAGACATTAGATAATAAAGGTAAAGAGCATTTTGCAAAATGACAGATGTTAGTTACTTTGTGCCTTAATCCAAGTTGTAAAAGAGAAGTGCTATATGAATGACAGGAGGATTTTTTCTACTTGTTTTTCTAATTTGTGGGAGGTTATTTGACTTGTGGAAAATGTGTGTGTGTAGAAGTATTTTTTTCAAATATGAGTTTTCATTCATCTTTTTGTTTTAAAAATCTGGAAGTAACAGCTGACAGTCCAAAACTAATTAAAGTGACTTAGCAGCTAAATTAGATTAAAGCTGTGTTGGCTCATTTACCTGCAGTTCACTCATTGTGGTACTTTTTAGTAGGTTTGTTACCAAATGAATGTAGTAAAAACCCAGAAAAGCAATTACATTTTCCAATCTGAAATGCTTCAGCACTGAGACTGTTAGGAAGAAAGTATCTGAGGTGTGACTTCACGTAAAATATGATTCAAAGAGGAAAACTCAAAGAACACTTCTATGCAGAACACACTTTTGTTAATAATTAGATAACACAAGCTAAAAGGGCAGGTGTTCCTTCTGCTAGAACATGTTTTTCTGAGCATATTTTGATTTTATCACCCTTTCAATGTGTCTTGAGACTGTGTTTCTTTCAAAAGAACAATCAGCACTGCCACTGCTCTAAGCTGCATCTGCACTATGCTGAATGATAGTTCTTTTAAGCCTTGTTTTTTCCGCTCATACTAATTTTTCATCTATTATTAGAAAAATAAGTAATTTCCTACTTGACTATTTATAGTTTAGCAGATATTAGTAAGGCAGATTGGGAGCGTGTTTTTAAAAGTAGCAGTAAATATGATTTCAGTATTGTTTCTTTCACTGCTTTCCTGTTTTCTTTTTCATGTACCAGAGAACCATGATATTGTGTGGTGTTAGTGGCAGAGCTGTGACATTGTAAGGTTGTATTATAATTGCTCATTAGACTGGGAAAAAATTACAAAAAATTGATATTACAGTAGTGCAAGTCATTCTCAAAATGAAACTTAACTTAGCCCTGCCAATGACTTTAAATAAAATTTCACATCCTAAAGTACCATGTCCTATTAGACAGAAATTGTTAGTATCTGTGTTTTGTTATATAAGAGCAGATCTTGGGAAAGGCTTCTCCCTGCACAGTTCAGGAGTTTCTGGAGGCAAAGAATTAAAGGTGTTACTGGAGCTATGCTTGAGAACCAAAAACTGAATATAGTAAATGCTTGGTGCAACCTATTCTTCTTTGGTTGCACCAGTGATGCAGTTAAAATGGTGTGATTTATTTTGTTTTTGCAATGGCTCTCAGAAATATTTTCTACCCCCTCTATTTTCCATTTCAATCCCTCACATTGCACATGGCCAAGCCTGTCATTCTAAAATGACATTTTAGACTTTGCTGGAAGGAAAGAACTTTTGGTATACAAACAGGACTGTCAAAGGAGTGATACCTCATTTTATTCTAGTCTAGGAATTTTTGTTCTGAATTCTGTTACTCCAGACATTAAAGACAATTTTAGGAATTCTTGCAGTTGCCAGTCAATGAAGAACTTGCTGTTTATTTTGAAAGTTTGCTGTTCACTCTTGGGATTCTGGGTAAATATATACATCCCAGCTATTATTTCCAGTATCCAAGGCTGAGCAAGGAGCTTCACCTTCTTTTCAAGGTTATTAAGAGTTGTCTTCAAAAAAATGACAGCAATCTGCATTGCAATGCTTTCTAGAGAGCCTGACAGTATTTTTCTAGAACACTATTGTGGGTTTAACCCCAGGAGGCAGCTCAATCCAACACAGCTGCTCACTTCCTCCCTCCCAGTGGAATGGGGAGGAGAACTGGAAGGTAGAATTGAGAAGCACTGTTTTCATCACAAGACCAAAATATAGCACCACACAGCTATGCCTCTGTCCCAGCTAAGACACGTACAGTCATGCCATTGAAATTTACTGTGGAACACCTGAGGTTTAAAGCGGAAATAATAACTTTATAATTAGCAACAAGAAAAGAACTGAATTTCATGAAGTAGCTCTTGACATTCTAATTAATGTGGCAAAAGACTGGCCCATTGAACAATTAATTCTAGTCTAGGTTATTGGTTAAATTTAGCTATACAAAAGAAAATTTAATCTTTTTATATTTTGATAGTATGTTCCAATATCTTAGGTAATAGAATTAAGTTAGTGCAAAACGGTAGATAATCTGTTATTTAATATGTATCAGCCATAGGTCAGTGATAAATGGAACAGAGTAGAAAATAGCAATGTGTAAAAGATTGGTAATTAGGCTATAAGTACACCAGACTGTAGGCTTATTTTGCTATATGCCAGTTATACCATATTACATAGCTAGACTCAGAAGTATTTGATTTTCAAATATTTTCTGCTAATTAACTGCTGCTACAGTGTAAACATCAGTGCTTTTGACAGTGCTGCCCAGCCCTCTTGGATATAGGAAGTGTTTTGTGAGCAACTCTGAGGTCAAAAATAGAAATATATCATCTGAGAAGTTGGAAGTGCTTTTAGTTTTCCATTAGTGAGGGCAGCAGACTTTCTAGCTCCAATGCTTTGGGAGTTTGGTATCATGTAATCCCAATGAACATCTTGCCTTATGTATTCCTATCTGCTTTAGTAAGGTTTTGGTTTTAGTAGCTGCTGACTGAAAGACTGTTAAAGCTAAATCTAAAATTGATATCAGACCTGAGGTGAAGTATTAATCTCTCAGTCTTGAAATGTGTGAGAATATGCGTTCTGAAATGATGGATGGAAGGAAGAGAGGAAGAGAAGACAATCAGAAATACTTAAAATTAGAAGGAGGGCATTACTTAGTTCATGTTTCCTTATTCTAATACATCAATTTTAATCTTTAATAGTTTCATGAAATATAACGAAAAATTAGTATTTATCGACCAGGTGTGCTCACCTCTCCAGTCTGAGAAACTGTTTGTGTCTCAGCTCAATGTATGAAATCTTGCTGATTTCCCAGTTTAGTGTGTAAAAATGAAGTATTATTCCAATGGCATATATAGATGGATTTATTTCTACTTTAAAGAAATAAATATCTTACATTGTAATGGAGTTTGTCTTCCGAGTTGTCTATGATTTTATTAAAAAGGGACAGCCTAACTGTCACAACAAAATCAGGAGTTTCATTTTGAAATGATCTTTCAGAGTTTGCTGGGAGAAGAGAATATCTGATATACAAACGTTTAAATTCTAATTTGGATGTAATAAATGGCATAAAATTATTATTTGTGGCTTATCAAGAAAGATGTAGGAACTGGTAGACCTGCAAATATCAAGCACAATGTAAAGTTATGTCTTAACACCCTGTGTTTTGGTGTGCCATAGTATTTTATTGTATAAAGTATTGATCCAAATCAGAAAAGAAGAGAAACACTAAATTCTGCGGACACACGTGAAGGAACAGCAGAACACAAAGCCTCAGAACAAGTAGACTCTGTAGTTTTCAATAACTTCAAGCAGACAATTTCTCTTCTCACTTGTAACCAGAAATTAATTCTTTGAGTCCTTGATGAGAGGTGAATTCTTGATACAATATCCTGATATAGATCTGTTTCGAACTGCAGTTCCATAGGGTCATATGAAGTGAAGAGTAAGTTTATACAATAAGATTTATACTTTTAACATATCCATTTGGATGTGATCTAAGCAGTTCACTCAAGTGAAACAAACTTCTTTTTCCTTTTTTCATTTTTTTTTTCCTACTCAGACTTGAGAGATGGAATCCATGTGCCTTTTATACCCATGAGCAAAAAATATTTATCTTCTGGGACTTTTTCCCCCCTCCACATCTACATCACTTTTTTTTCTCTGGATCACATCTACAAAATGCTTCTGGGCTCAAAATTCCTGGCTGTGATTACAATGCCATTTTTCTTACACTATTTGATACCGGATTTTAAGCTTGAGTTTTAAAATATCCCATAGAACACAAATGCATTAGATTGAAAAAGCCTCACTGGATATCCTTGAGAAGTTGCTATTCAGAAAAATGTCCTAATAAAATAATTTTTAACCAAAAGCTGCTAAAACATTTCTATCTAAATATGGGAAGTAAATTAATATATTTTATATAAGTTCATATGGTCAGTTCCATTCTGTCTTTAACACTGGAATGTTCCAGATGGATTTATGCCCGTATTTCCTATCTAAACTTTTGGCCTGAAAATTTCCTTTTTAAGACAAGAATGAAAAATAATATAGACTATTTTATCTTCTCCTGGTTGTTGGAAGCAGCATATATAAAAATATGCAGTGTGACAAAGTCATAAATAAAGCAGAATAACATAACTACAAGTGAAAAAGTTAGTGCTTGAACAATGTGTTCCATCAATAGTTTTTAAGCTTTGCTGGAGAAATGCGTCCTTCAGCTGTATTTAAAAAAAAAAATTAGGAGTTTGGGTTTTTTCTTTTAACTTCAATTTGTAACATTACAAACAAAATGTGTTGATTACTGGGATGTAGTACTTTGATTATTACCATCAGAAACTCATTATAGCTTTTCCAAACTTGAGACTGTTGGTTCTTCAGTCTTGCAGAAATTCATTAGGCTCCTGACCAAGTAGACCATAATCTGTAAACCCCTGGATGATCTGATGGGTGTCCTGAAGTGTAGGGTTTCCTTCCCTGATCTGGAGATCAGGGCATCTAAAGATTTCTGGATCCTAAGTAAGGAAGGTGGAGCTCTGGCCTAGTTGACAGCACAGATTCCAAATGCTTCCTTTTCTACATTGGGCTATTGGAGAAACAAATGGACAGCCCAGTGTAGGTCACTTTATAGGACAGGTGTGAGGGATAAAAGCCTAAGAAGTCTGTCTTCAGACATACTGTATTTTTACAAAGTCATGTTTTATACGTCATGGTTATTTCTCCTGGCTTTTTGGTAGTTCAGTTGTCCTTCTAGCTGGGACAATTCCTTCACATGGTGTAAATCAGTACTCAGGTGTATCCTACCTAAAACATACTTCTGTCCTATGAGTTCAGCTGTGATATTTACCAGCAGCAAAGTGTGCATCTTATGATGGACTTTTTTCTCAGACCATCCACAGACATTTTTACTAATGTGAGGAGTATTTTAACAATGCAGCAGAAAGGGGCATCCATATTTCAAATGTATACATTTCTCACATACCCTCTTTGTTTACTTCGGCCTCACTTCCAAAATATTTATAATTTCCTAAATTTTATAAAAGAATGATTATTTATCTCCCATCCCTTTCATTAGCAAGTTGTCCTGATTTTATATTAAATTAAAATCTTAAGTGGAGTGGTTAACTGTCTGATCCACAAAGAGTTCAGTATCAGCCTCCTAGTGCTGAAGGGTTTTTTTTTGTAATTGCCCCTCTACTGTTAAACAGGTCTCATAATGGAAAACTGTTAGAACTATCCCTTTTTCCCCCTAAAAATAAAGTGACAGTCATCCCACTACATGAGAAAATCATTGACATCAATGAAAGAAATAGACAGTTTGAAGATCTATGAGAGAATGCAACACACTATTTAAAAGTAGATATTTAATTGAAAATAAGATACCACGAGATGAATTCCTTAGCTCAACAATTACTAAAACAACAGGAAAAAATCAAGCAATTTTTTAATAGTACCTGTCTGGTTTTCATCATGAAGCTAGATGTACTTGAGACCCGTTGCTGTTTCATATCTTGCATAAGAAATTATCTTTTACATTGTGCTGAGAAATAAGGATTACTTTAGTCAAGGATAAATGTTGCTGTATTTGTATTGTTGCCTGGAAGAGATGATTATTTTCCCCCTGGGATCCTTTGTAGAAATATTCATGTACAAAAGAAAGTGTTTCTTAACGGTTGGCAAATGCTGGAAAATAGCTTGTCATTTGCTTTACATCATTTGTGTCATTTCACTTAATGCATTTTCCAAACTGTATTCTGGTGTTGTAGCTTGGACACCTGGACTTGAATTATTATCAAGTAGAAGTTTTGCTTATCTTGAAACAAATGTGTTTTAAATCTGCAGTAAGCTACAGAGAAAAGGAAATGTTTTTTATGTACATACTTTTCTGTAGGGTAAAATTATCACTGTTCTTTCATTGACCACTTTGCTATTCATTTAATTTCAACAACCTGCTTGAGTAGATCTACTTACAGCAATGCAAGAGGGTAACAGTAGTGCTAAAGTCTAATTCTGTACAGTTAAACAAAAGGAAGGTTATGGTATGTGACGAAATCAATAGGCACTTGATATTTTGCAAGTGGGAAAAGAGCACCAGAAGTGATTTTGAAACAAGATGCTTTATTGTGGATATTCAAGATGCTTTATTTTCAGGTTCCCAAGTAAATCTAGAGTTGAAGTGTTGTTTTCCTGCTCTTTCAGAGAGAACCCCAAAACATTAAAGAAACCTTTGTCTAAAATTATCCTGCATGGAACATAAACCACTAAGTAATTCTGTACAGACAAAATTCAGATCTGTACTGCAAAGAAAAAAAGGGTGGTAGAGATCTGTTCAAGAAGTGTGGCTTTCTTCATAAGATTTTTATTACTTTTGGGACTCGACTTAGGTGTTTTTGGTCAAGCAGGATGGAGTGAGAAAATATGATGTTGGAAATGTTGTGTTTACAGCCATGCTGTAGGCGTGTTTTTTCTCCAAATGGAGTTTGCTCTGCCGCTCCTTGGGAAAGCAGTCTTTCCACTCCATCTTCCTTCTCAGAAGGGATTTACTCCGACCAAAGAGGCAGCAGCTATGGCAGGGCAGTTAGTCTACTGCTCAGTCACTTCTGCTTTAATAAAATCACAGAATCGTAGAGTGGTTTGGGTTTAAAGAGTCATTTAAAAGTTGTCTGGTTGAGCTGCCCAAAAAAAAGCAGGGACATCTTTAAGTAGATCAGGTTGCTCAAGGCCCTATCCAAAAATGCGTGCTAGAGTTTGCACAAGCAAGGCAGCATACAGGTATATGGAACACTTGCTCTCTTTGTTTCACCTACACACACAGTAAGGGTTTGCTAACACTGTAACATCAAATTGGTGGAAAAAGAGCAAGCAGAGGAACTGAAAGCTTTAATACTGAATATCCATCTTGTTTGGCACTTCTACCAGTTATGTTTTGGAAATAGGAGGGTGAGGGTTCTGCAATTAAAGACTACAGCCAAGATAAAACCTAAGATGTCAGGCTGTATTGCTTTTATGACTTGCCTGAAAAAGGCTGCTAAAAACGTAAGGATTATGCAAGAGATTATGCCTTTTCCATTGACCACCTCATTAGTTTAATCCAGATAAATTTGCTTACTTGATTGTAATATTCTTTTGCAATTTCACATAACTGAACTAGTTGTATGCCTACGAAGCTGAGCCAAATTAAAATACTTTGAAATTATTGCGCTTGGATTAAGCAAACATGAGTATTTGCAAATGAACATGCTTCCCCAACATGTTCCTTTCTTGTAATTGCCCAGATAACAACCAAAGTTGCCATAATTCAGATTTATTGTTTTATTATTGTTAAATATTGACACAGTAAATATATTAAAAATCAGTTGGAAAATACTTTCCTAAGACCAACATTAGATATGCTCTAGTGTAAAGGTTTAAACTGATCATTCTATGTAAGTGGTATTTCCAGTTTTGTAATTTCTAACTAATGTAACAGTGGTAAAGGTAAGGAAATGAGGGAAAGGAGTAGGTAATTCCTTGTAATACCTAAAAGGTAATAGACGTCTATAGAGATACATCTCAATTTTATATTTTTGGGAGTTAGACTAAAAATAAATGAATTACATTAGCAAAACTGGCGGCAGAAAGCTACTGTTTTCTGAATCCTCAAAGGAAAGGGTTAAAAAAGTGAAATGTCTGGTTTTCTAATTCCTACTCTGATACTAACCCAATTTGTTAATAATTTTAACCTTTAAATATTCTTCTTTGCCTGTTATTTGTTGATTTTTTTCCACCAGACCCTTGAGTTAGCTACATGATTCCCAAAAGAAGCCATAGCAAGGTATTAATATAATTAGGAGATGGAGAAGAAATTGCTTTCATATTCCTATTTTGTTTGCACCCTGAACCTATGAAAACAAGTTCAGATTAGAACTCAGATTAGACTTACACAATTCTGTAAATTATGCATCTGTATAGCTAAATAATAATGGGAAAGTCTAATCAAAATCTCATCAAAATCTCCCAGGAAAGTAATAAAAATATGTTGCATACAGAATGTAGCAATACATAAACTGTGTTATTTATATGAGCACATTAAATTTAGTGTTCTTAAAACTACAGCTTGCATTTCACTTTTATTATTGATCATCTAATATCTGGTGCCAACCTTATGACAAATTAGTCCACAATGTTATCCAGATGGAAGATTCCCCCTCAACTGTCTAAATATTACACACACTGAAAAAATCTGAATATTTTTCCAATTTAATCTTTTATAGCCAATTACTCTTCAAGCATTTCTAAGATCCTTTGGGATAGGAGTGTTAGTTTCTGTGTTCAAGCACCATTGCAAAGAATAAAATTAAATTTAGATGGCAGAGATAAAATTAAAGTGACTGAAAACACATTGATACCCCATAAAGCAAAAAAAAAGGGCCTTGGAATTTTGATAAACATAATAATTGCAAACATACAAATAAAATATGTACACATTTAGCTGAAACTTACTGCAAACCAATAGAAAATTAAGTTATTTGATCCATTCCTTTGTGTAACCAAGCAGTTCTCATTACAAAGAGTGATATATGATCTCTAGTACATCAACTTGTTATGAAAAGTCTGAGTTTTCAAACATATTATGACAGCTGACTCTTTTCCCACTGAAAACCAATACTTTATTTCATTTGCTTCTTTTACCAGTTCATTAGATGAGAATGAAAACTGTGAAGGCTCATGTTCAAGTTGATCTTCTGTTATATTTTACAGAACAAATATATTAATGAGGGAACTTCAAAAGATTTTTACAAGTCCTTGCTTCATTAAATTTTGCCATAATATGTGTCACAGCGACCTTCAAACAACCAGTGTTTCAGCATCAAATATAGTAATGCAATATGACAACTCCAGTTTAAATTATTGTTTCATATTAAAAGTCTGCCTTAGTTTTTTTTTCCTGTAATTGGAGAAGATAGAAATATATAAATTAAGATATAAAGGACTTTCATTTCCCTCCTAGATGGGATGCTTTTTAAAAATAGATAAAAGTATGGTGTTTTTGCAGGAAGATCATATTTCCTGTCAAATATGTTGAGCTTGAAAAAATATTAGATAATAGCTTCCCAATTTCCTCTATGTCAAATTCAGGAAAAGTGTTAAGCACTTATGCATCATTTTGAATGCAGGTGGTAAAATACATCTGATTAGGTACAAATATCAATTAGGAACATTCTTTCCGCTTCAAAATCCAATGCACTTAGGAGAAAAGTAATAAATTTTGGAGATGAAACTAATCAAACAGAAAAAGACAAATCACTGTGTTGTTTTCAAAACCACAAAAAAACAGGCAGTAAGATGCTAATTAGGTTTATGAATTCAGACTAACAATAACGATATTGTTTGTGATTTTTTCAAAACACAGCATCTTTACTATTTTGTATCCTTCTGTTGAGGTACTATTGTCATTCCTACTTTCACAAAATCTTGAGCTGAATATGAATGAATAATATTTCTTCCTCTTTTTTCATGTCAGTCACTCTGCTTGCTGGCACATCTGGGCTATACATGGCTATGCAAAATCCAGAGAAAATAACAGAACTTAATAATTACATGACACATCTCATCTGGACAGTTTAGAATGTTCTTGCCCATTCACTGAATAAGCTTCTGCTTTCATTTTCATCCTTTCACAGTTACACAGGAGTTGGCTGAATACTCATTTGCTGTAAACAAATGCAGTTATAACTCTGCTGATGTACAACGAGGGTCTAGGAAAAAAACTAAACAATTCTTCCTTCCTAGAATATGAGATTGGAAGAGGAATATTGAGGGCTACAAAATAGGAATATGAAAATATTTTTTCTTCTTGTTGTGGCTCTCTTTTTCCCAAAGCATATTAACTGTTCAATATCAAACTGGTTTACTATGATCTTGTTTTGTCAGACATGCAGCTAACTCTTGAACTTCTTAGTATTTAAGGAATGCTAAGACTATCAACATTTTTTTCTTGAAATAAATCTAATAACATATTTACATTGGGTGGATCTGCTTATTGCAATACAGCTATCAAAAGACAAGGGTAACTCTAGGCATTCGGTAATGGCAATTGTTATATGCTTCAGATATTTATGGAATCATTAATTTCCTTTATGTTAAATGGTCAGCATCTCTCTTATTTTCTGTCATGCAATCTTAGTAGTGATACACGGAGCAGAACAACTCACACAAAAATCACAAGGCAGATCTGGCAATGAGGACATCTAGTTCAATATCCTGTCTCAAAGAAAAAGCTGTCATTCTTTGAGAAGGATATATGAAACAGGACAAGTGTGATTTTCCCCCAAGTGCATTACTTCAGCTTCCACAAATCCATGAGACTAGGATTTCCTGAGCTGTGGTTCCATTATATCTGCTAGTCTAACTGGATTGGTTTCCCTGTATTGTTCCTAATTTTTCCTTTTTTTCTTTTTTTTAATATACTTTTGAACCACATAATATCTTTTGGCAATGTTACCCCAAACATTCTGCAAAAGTTAATAAGAATTTTCTTTTGTTTTTCAAGCCTGTGACCTGATAGCAACAGTAATTGCTTTAATTATTGGGTAATTGATTGCCCTTAGCTTCTGTGTTGCAAGACATGGAGCTGCCATTTCTTACTCACATACTTCCCTGCGTGTTGAATAGGCCTGATCTGTTTCTCCTCTGGAAGCCATGCCATCCCTTTGATCACCCCTGCTTCTGTTCTGTAAATTCCACTGTTCATTGTACCTGTGCAGATGCATGTTTGCCAGGCATCTTTGCTTTATTTTCCTGAATTTTTTAAAACTCTTTTCATCTAGTACTGCTCCACTTGTATGGCAGTTTCCTTCAATGAAAATTAATTTCTGTCCTGCTCTTAAGGTTTGCTTATGTGACCCATTGCCAAGCCCAGTGCTTCCTCTGAGTCTTCACAATTAAATACACTGTCTTTCTGCCATTCAAAGCCCCTAGCAATCTGCAAAGTAAGAGATTAAGTCAGTGATCTGATTTCAGAACTCCCAGTTGACAGCAGAGAGCATTATCAACAAGGCACCAGGCTGGCCTGATAAAGGAAGACTTGTGCATTTTATTTTGTAAGGATTTTTTGCTTCATGATGTAGGAGTTCAGTTACAGCAAGCAGCAGGTTTTTGAGCATTGAGACAAATGAACAAAAGCAGAATGGGTGAGATTTATTTTGTTTCATATTTTGTTATCTTGTAACAGTTGAACTCAGCTACTCAATTATTTTGTAGGAAATGCTTACTGTATTTCTGCACTGTTGTAGATGCGTGTGATGCTTTATGAAATACCCAAGTCAGATTTCATATGTACCAGACATAATCCCTAGGAATTTTTCTGAATCATATTTATTTCACTTTGATTTTCTTCACACCATGAACCTGAGATAAAATAATGTATTACTCTGAGGTGGTTAAATTTGGTTGCCTGGGATATTCTGTGAGCGTGAGATGGGTACAGCAGATCATGTATTCATCAGTCCCTTGATATTGCTGCTTAACTGACTTTCTGCCTGCTGGGAACACCTCCATTCTTGATAACATGGAAAAGGTTTGCTGCACTGGTTGACAAAGTTTTTATCACTGTGCTTCTATTATATTCTCTGAGTGATGGAAATTAAGAACAAGCACAGAATCTGTCCATAAGTTTCAGAGGACGTTTACCACTGTGTCCTGGTTTGAGATAAACTCAGGAGGAAATAGCCCCTCCCCCACTAGGTTCGGAGAGAAATCTCTCAGAGGAAAGTGAAAAAAACCTGTTTAATTTACAAACAGTTCAAGTGCTTGCAAACACAGGCAGATGAATAATGTATGATTATAAACCTCTCGCGACGGGAAGCAAAACCTGAGTAAGCTCAGGAGTCCTGTCCGTGCCCCCTTCTGCTGGCCCGCGGTGTGGGAAACACCCCCAGGGTCTGAGGATGTTCCCTGATGTCGTGGATCAGAGCTCAGTTGAAACAGTT